>OU026158.1:10656612-10661785 GCA_907269105.1 Volucella inanis
AGCATAGGCCGAATAAGGGCCATGTAGCAGATCACCTTTACCCTCGCATCGAGTTGTCTGCTATAAAACAGTCTCTTTGTAAAGGCAAAAGCTCCTCTGGCTCTGGCCAGAGCAACATCTATATGTTTATTAAAATACAGATATTGATCTAGCCAGATCCCAAGGTATCTGACTACATTTCGACAAGCAAGTGGTTGACCGTACTGTCCGACGATCTGAAACTTTCGCCAATTCTTTCTGGTATCCGCAGAGGCCCCAGACAAAGGCGTCCTAAAAAGAATGGTTTCCGACTTCTGAAAGTTGATCTTCAACTTCCAGTCATCGCAATATTGTTTAATTTTATCGAAGTCACGTTGCAAGAGTATGTTTATGACCTCAATCTTTGGACCTGATCTGTACGCGATTATGTCGTCTGCGTCCGCTATGGCATGGTGAAGTGAACCTATCAAATCACTTGTGTAAATGTTGAAAAGAATCGGCGAATTAACCGCACCTTGTTGGAGACCGTTTTTAACATGAAAAGTTCCAGTAGAAGTCACATCGCCATTCTTCACGATGAACTGTCTATCTGTGAGCATATTGAAAAGAATATACAGCAATGGTCTGCTAATGCCCAGCCTGTTTAATTTGTAGAAGAGCCCCTCTAACCATACGGTATCGAAGGCTTTCTCCAAGTCAATCAGGCAGGCACCAGTGCACTGTTTCTTGGCTTGAATATTTTTGTCCTCAACCCACTTAGTCAGAACCCTATTGATAACCTTTTCGAAAACCTTGCTGATGTTTGGAAGGAGACTGATCGACCGGAGATTCGCCGGATTGAAGGTGTCTTTATCCCTTTTGGGGATCGGATGTACCACCGCAGTTTACCAATGCGTCGGATAATGTGCATTATTCATTGCATTGTTAAACAGGGTGGTATAAATGTCCACCGCTTCTAGAGGGAGATGTCGAAGCACAATGTTTGGTATATCATCGATTCCCACAGATTTCTTTCTTCTGATTGTGTCGAAGATCATTTGGAGCTCTTCTTTCGAAATGAACGGGGGAAGTTCCCTTTCATTGGCGATGACATTATTTGCCATATTCTCGTCACTGAACTGGGTGAAACCCGAGTTCTCGATTAGCCAGTTTACTATTTCGTTTCGAAGGTAGAAATTGTGCGCAAGGACTCGACTTTCCAAATCGTGGTTAGGGCCAATGATATCATTCGCCCTATATACTTCCTGAAAAGTCGCTCCTATAGCCTCAACTTTCTCCTGCGGATCCTCGATCACAAAGAAATTGTCATCCTCCACAGCCTCATTTGGATCTATGCCTGCTGCCAAAAGTATGTTTTCGTTGTTTGTCGTTCGGGCGATTTTGAGATTTCCTCCGAAATATTTTGTTTATTTGCGGGAACATATTCGGGTTGCTGGTATTTACAGCCTGAATTTTATTGTTCCAATGCAAACTTACAGAAGCCCTGTAATTTTTTTTTTTTAATGTTTGGAGGTTTTTGATCGACGACTTTAATGTCATAATCTCCGGGTTATGTCTGTCAGTGAACTGTCTGTACAAGGTTTTTAGTCTTGACAGTAGTCTACTTTTATGTCGGTGCAGTGCGTCAATAGTTGAATTGCGGAACAAGTCTTCGTTGTCAGTATGTTGATACCGAGGTATCGTTTTGTCCATTGTTTGTTTGATTGTCTCGTCCATTACTTTTAGATATCTGTCAATCTCCTCGTTTGACAGATTTCTGTTGGACGGTGGGTAAAGCGAATTCGAGGAGAGTGCTCTTGTCAGTGTCCTAGAGAAGTGTGTCCAACGCACTCTACTATAGTTGTAGGAATGTCGATGAACGAATTCATCTAGTTCCGCATTTTCGTTTGGAACGGTTATTTCGGTACTAGGACCGCAATGGTCGCTGTCATACACAAAAGTGCGTAGACAGTTTATAGTTTGTTGGTTCGTACCTGTCAATTGAATTCGTGAGTCGAACAACAGTAGATCCAAATAGGAACCGTGTCTAGAAAACGACGGACTGTCCGTAGCGTTAAGGCTGAGTCTATACATCACACTGTGCTGAACCCACCAATTGAGTAGTTGGTTCCCTCTAGTGTTTGGTGTATTATTTCCCCAATCTCTGTGCTTAGCGTTGAAATCTCCGCCGATAATAAAGTAATTTTCTTCCAATTGAAGTCTCAGCAATCGAAAAAGTGTCTCGAGTTCTGAGATGAATAATGTAGATTGAGTAGCCTCAGGTGCATAGACAGACACTATGTACAGCCGCTTTCCACTTCGGAGAGGGATATAGATGGTGCATGCCTCCAGCACCTGAAACCTACGTACTACATGACTGTATACTCTATTACAACGCAGTTCCTTTCTAACAAAGATTGCAACCCCTCCTCCTTGAATGGAGTTGGGTCGATTTCTTCGTATGATTTTATACTTTCTGTGTCTCATTTTGTGCTTTTTGGATAGCTTAGTTTCGCTAACCAAAAGCACATCTGGGACTTGGTCTTTAAGCAACTTAAATAATGCGGCTCTTCGCTCAATCCTAATCAGTGAATTAACATTCACTGCAAGGATCTTCAGGGTTTGCTCCGCCATGTTCGTGCCCATTACGACTGGAGGTGCGTTAGACCCGGCAGAAGCGCGTATATTTGATTTACCCGCTTCGCTTGTTCCTGTATTTGACGCTGAAGCTGAGCCATTTGTCCTTGAATAGAGAGCAAAATAGCCAGCATGTCAGGTACAGGTTCAGGTGCTCTAGGCGCTGGGGCCTGAGAAGCAGCCTTCTGTTGCTGTACCGCACTTCCCTTACCTGCCGCCATTTGGGCGTAGGTGACTTGGGGAGTAACGGCTGGTGTTTGTATACGCACAGGTGGTCGTTTAACTTCCATCTTCTGCTGCCGAGCCAGATTTACTGTTTTCATGTACTGGAATTTGGGGCAACCCCGATAGTTTGCGGTGTGTTCCGTGTTCCTACATAAGACGCAAGAGAGTTGGCTTTTTTCCGACGCTCCGTCCTTACCTAAAGCGCAATCGTTTGACTTCTGGTTCTTTCCGCACTTTACTCATCGGTTCTGCGTTTCGCAGTTCGACGCAGCGTGACCGAACCTTTGGCAGCGAACACATTGTAAAATATTTTCGCTCCTCTTTAAATTTTCCCAGTGTACAATCTGGTAGTCTAGGACTTTGATCCTCCTTACACCATCCAGTTTGCTGTCGGGACTTAGCTGGACCAGGAAAAACGGTAATTTCCGATTCTCCCTTTTGGCTCTAGCCGTGACAAATGGCTTAACCCTTACGAATTTTAGCCCTTCGCACTCCTTTTCTTTTAGCAGTGCAAGGAGTTCCTCAGGATCAGTCGACGGCTCTAACCCCCTCAGCAGCATTGTCTGCAGCTTCGCACCCTTCGGGGTGTAGGAGAAGAACTCCGTCGTCGAATCCCTCAATAAACTTTTAATTTTGTTGTAGCGCTCCACTGTGTTACAGTGGATCCCGTGCCTATCTAAGCTAAGTCTTTTAATATAAAAATTATTTCCTATGGCCGACTTACATAGTTCTTTAGTTTCCTTTAGTTCCATCTTAAAGGTATTAATAGGTGGAACCCTTTGTTGTTTCTGCTGTTGTTGTTGTTGTTGTCGCTGCTGCTGTTTTTTTTTCTGCTGTTGTTGTTGCTGCTGCTGCTGTTTTTGCTGTTGCCGTTGTTGTGGCTGCTCTTGTTGTTGTGGCTGCTCTTGTTGTTGTTGTTGCTGGTGTTTCGTAAGTTTTTGTTTGTGTTTTAGCACTTGTGTTGTTGTATTTCCTTGCTGTTGTTTTTGATTTGTGCGAGCTGGTTGGGATTGCTCTTGCTCTTCCCTCTTCCTTCTTTCCATTTGTTTTTCTTTAATGGCCAGCACTCTTTGTTGTAGCATTTTTATGCTGCTACTTATTGCCTCCATTTCTTCCTCTTCATCATCTGATTCGCTTGCGGCCAATGAAGCGAAGATGTTCCCTTCCCTCACTCCGCCAAGCAGCTTTACAGTGGTCGTTGGTAGTTTCCTCCTTCTCTTTGTCTTTGGCGTTTGGCTTGAACCACTCGAAGCCTCACCTGACATCTCAGCAGCTCCCGCTATAGTCATAGTGGACCGCTCACCACAATCCATCACGTGATGTTAATCCACTTTTACTTATTTTTATTTAAAAAATAAAATAAATAAATAAAAAAAAAAGAGAGACTGTCTGCCGACTACTTGGAGTCGAACCCACAACTTTTGCCGTCTCAAGCGAACACACTACCGCTGTGCTAATTGGAGCCTAGGTCCAGATTGTTTAATATCTTAGTTAAGTTAAGTACTATTTCTCACTTATTATTCGAAACAATTAATCGCCGCGGAGGTCTATGAACGACTGATTATTATTATTATTATTATTATTATTATTATTATTATTATTATTATAATTATTATTATCATTATTATTATTATTATTATTATTATTATTATTATTATTATTATTATTATTATTGTTATTAATACTATTATTATTATTATTATTATTATTATTATTATTATTATTATTATTATTATTATTATTATTATTATTATTATTATTATTACTATTATTATTATTATTATTATTATTATTATTATTATTATTATTATTACTATTATTATTATTATTATTATTATTATTATTACTATTATTATTATTACAATTATTATTATTATTATTATTATTATTATTATTATTATTATTATTATTATTATTACTACTATTATTATTATTATTATTATTATTATTATTACTATTATTATTATTATAATTATTATTATTATTATTATTATTATTATTATTATTATTAATATTATTATTATTATTATTATTACTATTATTATTTTTATTATTATTATTATTATTATTATTATTATTACTATTATTATTACTATTATTATTATTATTATTATTATTATTATTATTATTATTATTATTATTATTATTATTATTATTATTATTATTATTATTATTATTATTATTATTATTATTATTATTATTATTATTATTATTATTATTATTATTATTATTAATATTATTATTATTATTATTATTATTATTATTATTATTATTATTATTATTATTATTATTATTATTATTATTATTATTATTTTATTATTATTATTATTATTATTATTATTATTATTATTAT
>OU026158.1:10661885-10820947 GCA_907269105.1 Volucella inanis
AGGCACAGTTTCACAACCACCGCATACTTTTGGACTCCAGCAAATTCAACACTGTTATTGCAACACTGGAACCAGAAATTATTAATAAAGTGGCCGATTTGCTCCAGAAGCCGCCGATCAAAGATAATTATGCAACATTCAGACAACAGTTAATTTCGAGATTTTCAGAGTCGAAAGAACGATCGCTAAATAGGCTGATGACCGGCATAGAATTGGGAGACAAACGACCATCAAGATTTTTACGAGAAGTGCGCAGTTTAGCCGGCGAGAACGTTCCCGACGACATGCTACTATCTACTTGGATGTATCGTATGCCAAACCACGTTAAAGGGATACTATCAGCAAACCTTGGGATTCCTCTCGCAGTGCTTGCTGAGATTGCAGACCGGTGTGGGTGTGTTCCACCCAGCTACTTCCTCCAACGAAGTTAATCAGCGACTTACTACAATGGAGGAAAGACTATCTACACATTAACAAAAATGGTTCAGGATCTATCACACAGTCGCAGTGCATTACAGAGGCAATGATCTCAATAGATCGCAATAGCCATAATAGCCATAATAGTAAATATCACCAACGGTTTGGCAACGACGCTAGAAAATGACAAAAACCATGCGGGTATTTTCCACCTTTAAACTAGAATCGCTGTTACCATCTCGGCCCACGGTGAGCAATTCCATGGAACTTTATCATCGTTGATATTAGCACTGCCTTCATCAGAGCTGACCTACTTGCTTACTATGGATTGATAATCGACCTCAAATCGACGCTAAAACATCAGCCACAACATCTGATAACGTCCAACCTGCAGCAATGTTTGTACTTTCAACTATGGAGGCAAAACACCCGTACATGGACATCATTGAAGAATTTCGGAATGTCACTTCATCTCCGCAAACGCCTTTCTTTCAAAAGAAAGAAATGGTGGTGACCACATTGTCACCACTGGTCCACCGTTAGCAGAAAGACCCTGAAGACTTACTGGTGAGAAAGATGAGTTTAAGTCCAATCAACATCGGCAAGTGCATCTTTGGCAAGCAAGAAGTGACTTATCTTGGCTATTTGATAACTGGTGCAGGTTGCAAACCACCTCAAGACCGAATTCAAGCCATCCTGGAGTATACCAAACCGACTACTATCTGTGAACTCCGTCGATTTCTTGGGATAATCAATTACTATCGGTGATACATCCCAAAGTGTGCATATATGCAAGCACCCCTCAACGAGTTTTTGAAAACTTCAAAAAAAAAAGATCGTCGGCAGGTTCCCTGGACGTCACAGGCAGAAGACGCTTTTACGTAATGTAAAGAGAGTATCGGCAAAGCAACTATACTCAGACACATTGACTCCGAATCATCATTAATCCTGACGATAGATGCCTCCGACACTGCAGCTGGTTCCAAACTACAACAGCTGAAGGACAAACACCTCCAACCGATCGGACTCTTTTCATGTAAGTTCACAAAGCCACAAACTCGATACTGCACCTATGACAGGGAATTACTTGCTATATACTTAGCAGTCACATTTTTTAAACACATTTTGGATGGTCGCCAGTTAACCATCCAGACGGACCATAAGCCACTAACATTCGCCTTCCATTCCACTGAGACATTTGGACTACATTTCGCAGTATAATACTGACAATAATGAAGTTGCGGACGCATTATGGAGGGTCAGCGCCATTTCCATGCCACCAAAGATAGACTTTTAGCTTTTACAAACCGCACGGCAAGACGACATAGAACTAAAAGATATTTTGAATAAATCTACATATTCAGTTTGAGTCAGCGTTGCTCAATGCACTCACCAATATTTGTGGTGCCCGAAGGATACGGACATCACCTTACCATCCACAGTCCAATGGATAGATGAGCGAGAACACTTCCAACTGTACTCCTGGGACTTCGGACTGCATATAAAGCTTACATCAAAACGTCTACAGCCGAAATGCTGTACGGAGGCGTAATGCGAATCCCAGGTGAGTTCTGCACTAATGTAAAGACTCCTTCTAATCCACAGGCCACTGGAAAACCATCGCCAGAACATCAGGAAATTGCGGCCACGTCCAGTAGCTCATGACAATAGCAGTAACAACATCTTCGTGCTCCCGGGTTTGGACAAATGTTCACATGCCTTCTACCATTGCTGTCCAGAAACTTTTTGAACCGCCTTACTCTGGACCAGATTGAACTTTAAATAATATAGAATTAAAAGAGTATTTAGTGTTTCATTCAAGAAAAGCGAACTCTATATGTATATTTCTTTTTAATTTAATTTTTATCATTCCGTTTACTTTTTGGCAAATAAAATTTTCTTTTTCCTTTTTTTTTGTCAATGAAGGACTACTTCTGGTTTTTGTACCGGTACCTCTTTGAATCTTGTGTCGACGGAACTGAGCAGGCGTAATGCAGCTATATGTTTGTTCCACCGTTTTTTTTTTTTTTTGGATCATTTTTCTACTTTCATCTAACTGCTATTTTTGTAAACCTGTGACGTGTTGTTATTTGAATGTGTCCTAAAATAGAATATACTAGATAATAAAAACAAAAAACTGATTACATATAGGGACATTCATTGTGAGGTTTGATTTTCAACAGTGTTGCAACGCAACATGAACCACCGGAAAAATCCGACGTCATACTCACAATGCATTCGCCGTCGGCAAAGATCAATGTCAACCACAAATGGGCGACAACATAAATGCATCATGCCCAACTGATCTGCAAAATTGGGAGCAGAACATTCACACACAAGTGAACTACGCACAAGAACCATGTGCGGGAGTTAACGCGGCGAAAAACACATAAATAGTTGGCTCCACCCACTGAGCTACAATTTCTGTGATGACAATCTGTGTGCGTGCACTCACTTGGTAGTTGGGGTCAATGATCTATAACATTTGGTCAACGGCAAACCATCTGATGAACCATCGAAAGATGTAGGCGAACGGCGAAACCAGCTGATGCGGAGGTTTCTTTCGACGAGTGAGAAGCAGTAGAGGACATTCCCAATACGAACTCAAGAGTGGAAATACTATTAAAATAATAAAGAAAGTCACAGAAAACTAATTAGTTTGTCTTTTGTTTAATCAGTTTTTTTTTTCTTTCTTTTTAATTTTGCGAGTGTCCTAGCGATACATTGTGGTCCTTCAAAACCGGATATAAGTATGCAATACGCGATCAGTGCAATCGGTATAAGAAAAAGAAAAGATTCTTTTACATAAGTACCATCAAATAGACAGAAGTAAATGTGTATGGACAGTTCGGATTTAAATAAAAAATATTAAGAAACAAAAAATAGTCCGTGTGCGACGTGCAATTGATATTCAGTTCGTTCAAGACTCATTCTTTACAAGGATCTGGATTTGAGGAGCTGGTGCAGCGAGGGAGCAACGCTAAAGAACAGGTGTGTGGCATTTTATTTAAGTCTGTATTATTATCATTATATAATCAATACATAAATATAAATCGTGTGTGGTGTGTTCGAAGGGTTAAGGTAATTCTTTCGCTTCAGTATGAGCAAAAGCAAGATTGTAAATTTAATAGATGCGATTCAAACTATTTCGCAAGACTTAGATGCTTATTTCAAAGCATATGTAGATTTAATAGCATCAAGGAAATCTGTGCACATGAATGAGGCACGTTTGACCAATTTGGAGTCTTCCTTTGATGAGGCTAGAGCGCTTCATCAAAAAATTGTTGATGCTCCTAGTGAGGAGGCAAAGTAAAATATATGGAAGCGTTAACGTTTCATAAATTAAAGGAGTTTTTTTTTTCAAGTATTCATGCGATTTGAAAGAACAATTAGCAACTATAGAGAATCAAAGTGTTTTCAACAACTCCGTAACAGGTTCAAAGACACCACTGGTAGAATTGAAGCTTCCCCCTATGAAAATTCCGACTTTTGATGGTTCGCTACAAATGTGGCCAGAATTCAAGGGATTGTTCGAAGGTTTAGTGAACAAGAATTCATCAATATCCGATGCACACAAGCTGCAATATTTGAAGGGTAATTAAACCGGTGAAGCAGCGCGTCTGCTACGAAATACCGATACCAATTTTGAAGCTGCATGGGCGCTATTGGTTAAACGGTATCAAAATATTCGATTGTTAAAGGACAATCAATTCAAATTGCTGTTTGACCAGCCAAAGCTCACTCAAGAATCTTCCGACGATCTTAAATTATTATTAGATATTACGAACGAGGCAAGGCAATCACTCAAGAATCTGGGAGTGTCCGTGGAAACATGGGAAGATGTGCTCATTTTTCACACTGTTCAAAAACTCCCGTTTACAACTCGAGGGCTTTGGGAATCCCACATTTCTACTCATGTGGACTTTCCAACATACACCGTCTTAGAAGATTTCATTCTAATGAGATCAAGAGCCTTGAATGTAATTGGACACGACCTATCAGGTGTCAATCAAGCTAAAGCAAAAAGGGGTACGTCAGGTACAATTCGCGTACATAATGCCCCAATTCCAAAGTGCTCAATGTGCCAAGGCTCACATTCCATTCGGAGCTGCTTCAAATTTAAAGCATTGAACGCGAAAAAAAGACAGGACATTGAAAAGAAAAGGAAATTGTGCTTCAACTGTCTGTCAAGCTCGCATTTTACACAGAATTGCACAAGCAGCTTTACATGCTCCATATGCCACCAAAAGCACCATTTCTTACTTCACGTTAACGAGTCAGTTAACGCCACTCATTCTAGTGAATCAACTCAAACAGGAGCTGTTCAGCAACCTGCTCTTCCAGCTTCCTCTTCCATTCAACTACCGCAATCAGTTTCATTAGAGAACCTAACATCATCCAAGGCAACTGCTTCATCCTATAACGCGTTTATAGCCGAAAACAACCAAGGACACGTTCTTCTGGCTACAGCCCTTATCAAGGTTTTGACAACAGGGGGAAAACCGTTACTGATGCGAGCGCTATTGGATCCTGGATCAGAGGCTTCCTTCATAACTGAATTTGCGACTCAATTATTAAATCTAAAAAGGGAAAATAGCTGCGTCAACGTCATTGGAGTAGGAGAAACCAATACAAATACCTCTAAGCACAAGGTTTCTCTCACAGTAGTCTCGAATGTGAACGAAAACTTCACCTTACAGCTAAATGCTTGGGTCCTACCCAAAGTCACAGCTACTTTTCCAATGCACAATATTCCATGCGCTAATTGGAGTCACCTCCAAAATACCAAATTGGCTGACCCATTGTTCAACAAACCAAGTAAAATTGATATTTTATTAGGCAGCGATGTGTATCCATACATCATCCTTTATGGAATAGTTAAGGGACCACCAGGGACTCCTATGGTTCAAAGAACAGAATTGGGATGGGTACTCTCCGGAGGCGTTTCCCCCAGCAGCCGCTCAAGAATAACATCTCTCCACATAACGATGGAAAATCACAGGTTAGACAAGTTACTGCTGAAATTTTGGGAATTGGAGGAAGCGCCAAGGAAAATCCTACTGACACCGGAAGAAGAGAAATGTTAAATACATTTTTGCAGAACGCATCAGCGTCACATGGACGGCATATATGTTGTTCAACTTCCATTTAAGGAAGGAACTTGCCCCTTGCTAGGTTTGTCTCAAAGATCAGCGCTAGTTAGGTTCATGCAGCTGGAACGAAAATTCCAAACAAATGCGGCGTTTTATGAGGAGTACAAAAGGGTTTTCAACGAGTATAAGGAACTTAAGCATATGGAGCAGGTAGACCCCGCTGCACTTACCAATCCTCACTATTTCGTTCTCCATCACGTAGTGATGAAGGAATTTAGTTCAAGCACAAAGCTGCGAATCGTTTTTGACGCCTCCTGCAAAACATCGGACGGTACATCACTTAATGATCATCTTTTCATTGGTCCAAGATTGCAGGATGATATTTTTGATCATATTGCTCGATTCAGGAAGCACAAAATCGCATTTGTAGCTGATATCACTAAAATGTATAGGCAAATTTGGGTTCCGCAGGAAGATTCGCTGTACCAACTTATCTTGTGGAGAGACGGCGAAGGAGAAGAGATTACGATATACCGTCTTAACACGGTCACATTCGGCACCGCCTCCGCTCCTTATCTGGCAGTTCGTACGTTACAACAACTTGCGGCCGATGAAAGGGATGACTATCCAATTGCGTCGAAAATTGTCAGGAACAACTTTTACGTGGACGATGTTATTCATGTGGCAGATTCAGAAGCGGAAGCCATAGAGATGCAATTGCAGCTTCGAACAATGTTAAAGCGAGGAGGCTTCGCACTACCAAAATGGGTAAGTAACTGTGAGAGGTTGTTGGCATGTGTTCCAGAAGAGGATAGAGAGGTACAGTTACCTTTATCATTCGACGAAGGAAACGCGATCAAAGCACTAGGCATCCAGTGGCATCCTGCAAAGGATAGGTTCACCTTCAAGATTTCTCTGCAGAACGTAAAGAAATGATTTCGCCTTGCGTCATCGTGGGTAAGCTGTTAATGCAAGAGATCTGGAAAGAAAAACAAACGTGGGATGCTGAACTCCCACTAATAATCGTGTCTGCGTGGCACAGCTTGAAGACAGAGCTTAACGCACTCAACGCCATCGAGATTCCTCGCTAGATAAATTTCACCAAGGATTCACAACACGAAATTCACGGGTTCTGCGATGCGTCGGAAAATGCGTATGCTGCTGTCGTATACCTTCGAGTTATCACAGGAAATACAACAATTGCACATTTGATCGTTTCAAAAATTAGAGTTGCACCGCTCCAAAAGAAGTCACTGGCGCGATTGGAACTATGTGGAGCCCAACTGCTGGCGCACTTATTGGTGCACACCATGAATACGATGGAGCTACAACCTGCAAAAATGTTTGCTTGGTGTGACTCGCAAATCACACTTGCGTGTATAAAAGCCCCACCATATATCCGAACAACGTTCGTTGCTAATCGAGTTGCAGAAATTCAAGAGCTTATAGATCCAAAATGCTGGAATTACGTTCCTTCTAAGGACAATCCGGCAGATCTCGCATCGAGAGGACTTTCTCCAAAGGATCTCCTGAATTTCTGCAGTCATTTGATGAGCAACTACATCAGCCATACGAAATCACACCAACGGACCTTGAAACAAAGGTATCCAAACTGCCAAAAAGCAAAAATACTTCTATCGCATCTGGGTACCCCATAAAAAATATTTTTCAGCTCTGCGTTCACATTACCGCTTTCGAAGCAAATAATCTCATGACTCGTTTTTCTTCTCTACATCGTTTACTTCGGGCTACGGCGTATTGGCTTCGGTTTTTTACCAACTTACGACTTAAAGCAAAAGGGATGTCTACCAATGTATCTGGATTACTTTCGGTCACCGAATTTTCCTCTGCTCAACGTCGATTGATCACCATCGTACAGCAAGAATTCTTCGGCGAGGAGATTTCAAAGGTAAACATGGGTGAGACAGTCGGCAAGAGAAGCTAATTGGCAAGGCTCTCTTCAATCGTAGATGAATATGGGATACTGCGAGTTGGGGGTCGATTAGAAAATGCTGATTTACCCTATACACAGAGGCATCCAATAATATTACCTTCACAAACCACCCTTACATCACTCAACTTTCAAGATGCTCACCTTAAAACTCTGCATGGCGGTCAGAAATTAATGATGGCTACACTCAGGTCTGAATATTGGATCCTGCATCTCAAATCTAGCGTCAAAAGGTGTATCCATAATTGTCTAAAATGCTACAGGTACACGGCAACAGAAATGCAACCACAAATGGGTAATTTGCCAGCGTTACGAGTCAACCAGGCTCTGAAGTTTCAGACGTCCGGAGTGGACTATGCAGGTCCTGTTCAATTAAAGGCATGGAAGGGTCGGTGTAGCAAAATTACGAAGGCGTACATAGCAATTTTCATTTGCTTCTGCTCGAAGGCAATACACTTCGAGCTGGTAAGCGATTACACAACATCAGCATTTCTTGCAGCTTTCAAACGTTTCATCGCGCGTCGTGGCATCTGTACAAATCTTTACAGTGATTGCGGCACCAATTTCAAAGGAGCCGCAAAAATCCAAGGGTCAGAAAAATCACACATGTCACAGCACTGGACAAAGGATATTGTCCGGCAGATGCAATCTAATGGCACAACATGGCATTTCAACCCTCCTGGGGCTCCCCATTTCGGCGGACTGTGGGAAGCAGGAGTAAAATCAATGAAATACCACTTAAAGCGGATAGTTGGTCATTATACTCTCACTTTTGAGGAATACGCAACTGTGTTAGCACATGTGGAGGCTTGCCTCAACTCCCGTCCACTTTGTCCATTAACTGAAGATCCAGATGATCTGTACATTTTAACACCAGGACATTTCTTAATTGGGACATCACTTAACACCGCACCAGAAAGTGATTTAACCGAGGTTAAATCAAATATCCTAAACAGATGGCAGCTCATGCAAAACTCCAGCAAGACTTCTGGAGAAAATGGAGATCGGAATATTTGGTTCGTTTACAGCAGCGTCCACAATGGCTTACACCAAGCCCGGTACTTAAGGTAGGACAGCTAGTACTCTTGACGGATGAGCAAACACCTCCCACTCTTTGTCGGCTTGGCAGAATCATAGATACGCATCCGGGAGCAGATGGAAAAATTCGAGTCGTCACTATAAAGACGGCAACCACATCTTTAAAACATCTTTAATTTTTGACAGATCACGCGTGACTCCTATGGGGGTGGCCGTGGTGTAGTGGTATATGCATAGACCATGGCATGAAGGCAAAACACTGATGTTGGAGTGGTTGCTGGCTGGGCTAAATGTAACGAACTAACAACTAGCACGTACTATGACCCAATGGTTGAGGATGCACTGGCTACAGTTTGACAACCACCTCTGGAAAAATATCGAAACCTAATACCTGAGTTTCAAAGCTACTACATCACCTGCCTGCGCCCTGGTGAAAAAGCCAGTGAAAGGATATTCATATCCACTTATATCAGATAATGAATTTAAATCCGAACATATTTTAGATTTCCTCAACAGAAACACTGTCGAAATTCATAGCCCAATAGCCACACTGGAAATGCTGATATTGAAGGATTGCATTCAACTTTTTTAGAAAAAAATAGCAGGCATTGAAGAGAAAGACTTATCAATAGAAATGAAAGTGCAATTAGTTCTATTGTAGATAACTATAATAACAGATATCATTCCATAATAAGATAGCTTAGATAGCTTAGATAGCTAAGGAAGAAGTTGATGAATTAATATTTAATAAAAGAATCGAACAAATGAAACTTAAGAAAGTTAACAAACTAAATGAAAAGCGCGAAACTTACTCAGAAAAAAGGGAAGTAGGGCCAATCAAAAATTACAAAACTGTTCGACATAAAGAACAACCTAGATATAAAATTAAAAATCTTAATAACGTACACATTACCATAATTAAAGACCTTATAAATTTGCAGGCAACAACTCTCCTAATTCTGTTCATAATAGCAAGGATACACGGAACACTCCACACAACACTAATTAACGAAAACACAGGTTACATGAAAATAAAAATTAAAGATGTTGAAATTACTAATCAAACCAACACTATTTTACACATTATAGATCCAGAACAAATACTTAGTACAGTCTCATTCATACAAACTAACATAAAAAATTTAAACATTGAAAACAAAAACATGATAATAAAAGAAATAGAAACACTTGTAGCAAAAATCAGATTAATTACACCTAGAGAACAAAGAAGATCAAGAAGAGGATTAATAAGCATAGTAGGAAACGTAAAAAAATAGCTCTTCGGAACTATGGACAATAAAGATAGAGAAGAAATTTCGAACTATTTAAATATAGCAATAGAAAACAGTCATAATGCAATAGAAACAATAAATCAGCAAATTAAAATCAATAAACATTTTAATGAATCTATAGAAGCACTAAATACAATAATTAAAAATGATAGAAGAACTATACTAAATACATACAATAAAATAGACACTTCAATGACAAATAAATTAAAAAGTTAAGATTTATAGTAAACAAAATTAACCAAATTCAAGACAATATTGTATCAGCCAAATATAACATAATGCACCCAAGTATTTTAACATTAGAAGGACTTAATGATTACCAAATTGATTTATATAAACTGAAATTAATGAAAATGGGTATTTTAGAATATAAAAATAAATTCCTTGTAATTGCCATTAAAATCCCGAAAACCTATGTATTAATTAAAAAAAAAAAAAATAATACCATTACCCAATGAGAACCATTGGGTAGATGATGATAAAAATCAATATATAATAAAAATAAATAATAAGACTTTTGAATACCAGAATGATGTCACATTACAAGAATTAAAACTAAGTAAACATTGTGTAGTAACAAATAGCTGTAAGCTAAGATACAATAATAAAACGTAAATTCAAATAATAGATGATGAAACGCATGTAAGCAAGAATTAAGACACAATTGTGACAAAAGAAAAATTGTACCTAATAATAACTATCTTATTAATTTTCTTAATTGTCAAATAGAAATTTTAAATAAAACTTTTTATAATATAAATATATTTTTATCCAGAAAATTTGAATACTTCTTTTCAAAAAACAGTAACTTTTGATGATATAATTTTAAGCAATTTTGAAAACATTAAAGAAATGAAAGAATTGAAATATCATAAAAATATATCATATGTTATAAACGTAAGCATGATTATAATGATTATTTGTACAACAGCAGCCCTTACGTACTTTTGTAATACAATTTATAGTAAAGCATATAATGTAAAACAAATAAAACATAGAGTTCAAGGGAATTCTTACTCAAACCGAGGAGGAGTTACATATGATATAAAGACAAACGAATAACTTAGTTCAACAGATAGCGGCCAATCACCGGACAAAAGTGCATCATTAGCGACAGGGAATCGATCACCGGCTGACACCAATCCAATCGTCGAATCATCACTTATTGGTTATAAAAGCCCAACAACAACCCCAGCTAGTCGCTTAGTAATACGATATTAGTTGATGGTTGATCGCAGCGACGCTGAGGACGGCGGGTCACTTGAAACTAAGTATTCAATGATTGTAAAGAATAATAAAGAATAGTAAAGTATTACTGGCCTGTGGCCCAATAGAATTAACCAAATTGTTTTTTTATTCTCGTTCGCCACATAAAACATAAGTCGCGTGTTCTGAGAGTGTAAAAAGAGGTAAATTAGTGCTAAAAATTAACAGCAGAAAAACTATTTATGACTTATAAATGCTAAAAAGTGCTAAGATTCTGCAAAAGAAGAAAACGAAATAAATGCAAAATAGTGCTTAAAATCAGGAGGAGACGAACTTATTAACTCAAGAAAAAAAAAATCAAAACAAAAAAAATTCTCTACCTTAATGGGATAAAATATTAAAATATTTTGGAAACAAATATAACAAAGAAATGGAAGCAGCCTTGTTAGAAAGATTAACATTGGCTCTAGAAGCATTAGTAGCTTTTTTTTAAAGTTAGGCCTCGGAAATAATATATTTGCAGGTTTGACCATTGACGGACATAAAAACGTAGACTTATTGGAAATTAAAAATTTACAAAAAAGTTAACCTGAGCCTCCAAACTATTGTATTAATAGTTATAACAGGTTTATAACAGGTATACCGGAAGAATTTAATTACAATAAAAAAGGAGCTGTGCGATGGAACAAGGTACAATGGTACAAGAGGGATCTTGGCGACAAGCCTTATCATCTTCTAGTAGGTATGGACTTACTAAGCAAGATTGTTAAAACGCTTGATTTTCACAATGAGCGCCTTATCCTAAAAAATGAGACGATAATCCCCATTTATTCAGCTGAAAACGAAATAACTTTTGATTGTTTCGAACTAAATTCAACTTAAAAAGAAACAGATCTAAGCTACCTGAACGAAGAAGAACGAAAAAAATAAAAAAAATATTACAACAATTCTCAGAACAATATTTAGTAAACTGTCCGACCACAATCTCAAAGCACAATTTGATAAGTGTTCTTTTATGAAAAAAAAAAAACCGAATTCCTAGGTCATGTCTTGACATCCGAGGGTATGAAACCTAACCCAACAAAGGTCAAATGTATTCAAGATTATCCCCTACCCAAAACGGAAAAACAACTAAAAGGCTTTTTAGGAGCCACGGGATGTTATAGGAAATTCGTAAGTTAAAACATCTTAAAAAGGCAAGAAAATAAACACGAGTGACCCAGAGTACTGGGTTACTGGTTAATTTCGAAGCTCTGAAATTATATATAATTAAACACCCCATCTTAATATTCACCGATCTTACTAAAAACTTCACAATATTCACGGATTCAAGAAAATATGCAATTGGAGCGGTTTTAACACAAGATGGTCAACCCGTGTGTTACGCTTCTAGATCAATCAGCGATCACGAGAAAACTACTCTGTTACCTACAAAGAGTTTTTGGCAATCGTGTGGGCAGTGACGTATTTTAGGTCTTACTTACAGGGAAAAAGATTCCAAATTATTACAGATCACTTACCGATAAAATATTTATAAAAAAGTTTTCAGGAAAAGAATTTAGTCAACGGACGCAAAGATAGTTACTCCAGCTACAAGAATATCAATTTGATATAGAATATCTGAAAGGCAAAGAAAACAATATAGCAGATTTTCTAAGTAGAATCTCTGAGAATCACAAGGAGGAAGAAGTTAGCGATAAACAATTAATAAATAATTTATCCGATAATGCAACCACCCATTCACAAGAAGAACAACAGCTAGACCATATCCCAATAAAAGAAGCAATAGTCAACATTTATAAAACTCAACTAATACTTACAAACGACACTAACAAGGAAATAGAAGTGGAACATAATATAGGGTTTTCCAATAGGGACTTGAAAACTTTGAATTTAATTTGTGAACGCACTAATCATCAAACTCAATTTATTCAGTAAACTCAACATTTTCATCATGGTAAAGTACACTAACGAGCAACGTCTGCAAATTATAAAAATTTTCTACAGATATTCGGAGTCGGTGACTGCAACTTTAAGAGCGTTAACTCCAATTTTTGGTCGTAATTCTCGCCCTAGTAGACAGGTAATAACAAGTTTAGTGCAAAAATTTGAGTCTACATATTCGTTGTGAGACAACAGGTTGGTCGAAGTGTCGAAAATATCGCTGCCGTTCAAAAGTCCGTAGCAAACGATCTAAATCAGTCAATTCCACGGCGTTCTCAAGAATTGAGCATCGCTCAGCCCACATTATGGCGTATTTTGCGTAAGAGTCTTGGTTTACACACATACAAGATCAAGCTGAATCAAGAATTGAAGCCGATGGACCATTTAAAACGACGTACGTTCTCCGATTGGGTTCTGGAGAAGATGCGCCAAGATGATGAATTTCATCGCAAAATCATCTTCAGTGACGAAGCTCATTTTTGGCTCAATGGATTCGTCAATAAGCAAAATATGCGTTATTGGTAGGGTGAAAACCCACATGTGCTTAATGAATCACCACTTCATCCACAAAAAAGAACTGTTTGGTGTGGTTTGCATGCCGGCGGCGTCATTGGGCCATATTTTTTCGTCGACGATAACGATCGTCACGTTACTGTGAATGGTCAGCGTTATCGCGCCATGATCACCGATTATTATTGGCCCGAATTCGAAGATATAGATTTGGACGCCATATGGTTTCAACAGGATGGTGCCACAAGCCACACAGCACACGCTACAATCGATTTATTGAAGAGTAAGTATGGTGAGCGTGTTATCTCAAGACATGGGCCAGTCTATTGGCCGCCTCGTTTGTGCGATTTACCGCCGCTTGACTATTTTCTGTGTCAACATGCCGACGACGTTGGAAGAGCTCAGAGCCAACATTGAACGCGAAATAGTGGCCGTTTAGGCCGAAATGTGTGGCCGAGTCGTTAAAAATTGGGTTCAACGAATCGACCGCTGCAAACGTGCCCGCACTGGCCATATGAACAAAATCGAGTTTCATTCATAAATGTTTTAATTGTACTTCAAGCCAATAATAAAGTTTTTGAAATATCTCAAATGGTTTGCCTTTTATTTAAAAAAAAGGTTGTCAAGCTGTTATTAGAAAACCCTATAGAAGGATAATTTAAATAGACATGACGAATAAAATTCTTGAAAACAACTCTTAGGGCCAGGGAAATAGATACTTTAGAAGAACCTCATTAACAAACTTCACTTTATCACACGAAAGAAAGTTTACATAGCGGCACTATTGAAACATACCATAGTTTAAAAAACAAAATTTATTATCCCAAGCTAGTTAAAGAAATCACAAAGATTATAAGCAATTGTAAAACGTATCTTGAAATCAAGTATAAAAGAAAGCCAATTAAACTAAAATACGAAGCGAAAGACCTTCTAGACCAAACGAAATTCTGCACATGGACGTTTATTATTTCACGAAGCAAGCATTTTTAACCTTGATAGATAAATTAACCAAGAAAGCTTAGGCTTATTACTTAGCCAATAGAAACTGGATAAAAAAATTGAAACCATAGAAGAACACTTCTCAAAATTTGGAAAACCTTCAAAATTAGTTATAGTCAACGAATTTAAATCCGAAAATATTAAAACGCATTTAATAGAACGACAGGTAGGCTTACATTTAACCAAAGCAAACACACACAGGAAATAGCGACATTTAAAGGTTTCACTCCACCCTTCAGGAAAAATTGGTAACAAAAAGAAACGAGGATTTAACACTAATTCAAAAAATGCATAGGGCAGCAAACAATTATAACAATAGATACCATTCAACAATAGAGATGACCCCGGAAAAAGCAATGTTTGCCGATTTCACAACACGTCAAAAAGAAAAATATAAAATAGGAAAATAGTACCAGTTAAAAATTATAAGAGGAATTATTACAAAAATTAACCTAGATATAGATTAAAGACCATGGATAAAGCACAGCCAGTAAACATTAAACCACCTCGTAAATTTTCAGATGACGACAGACTGAAATAGTGCAAGATACAAAGACCATTTTACACATTATCAATACTACAGAAATAAGACATACGATAAAGCTGATCGGACAATACACACAAAAACTACTAATTTTTAGTGACCCAATAAAAAGGACTGAATTACAAACACTTTACTCCAAGTTAGCAACAATTGAACCAAATAAACAGGCGAGGAAAAAGCAGGGGCTTATCAATGTTATACGTACAGCAGAGAAATTGCTATTCGGGACAATGGACGACAATGACAGACAAAAAATTTCGGACCATATCAAGCAAATAGAAAACTATAATCAAAATACAATAGGTAGTTTAGACAAACAGGTAGAAATCAATTCGCACTTTAATGAAAGTATATTCTACTTAAAAAGAATGATAGAACTATATAGAAAGGAATTAACTAAAACATTTGCATAATTAACAGGAAATGAAAAAAGGGTTATATTACAGCAACTTAAATTAGACCAATTATGAAGACTTAGAATGTTTGAAGAAAAGATAGACCAGATAATATATAACATAGCATCGGTAAAACACGGAATAGTAGACCCTAGCACGTTGACCATAACAGAAATCACCGAGACAAAACTTGACTTTTATAAACCTCGAAATGTTAAAGTAGGAGTACTGTAATATGACAAAGACAGAATAATATTGGCATTTAACGTACCGTTTTCATATAAACCTGTAAATTAAAACTTTATCACACCATTCCAAGTAAAGATATGATGGAAGTTATAATAGATGATTAATATGTTATGGAATTCAATAAAACAAAGTATATATACAATAGCAATAAAATTCAAGATGTAAGTGACCTAGAACCTATAAATAATTGTATTACAGAAAATAGCTGTAAGCTAAGAAAGAATAAACTTTTTGAAATAAGGAAATTAGATGACAGCTTTAATATGTAATAATTTAAGAAATACTTCAGTTATAAATCATTGTGATGACAGAAAAATAAAATTATCTGGAAATTACTTAATTATAATTAACAGTTGTTTAATCGAAATATTAAATAAGAATTTTAGTAACAAAAATTTTGATTTTATAGATAAGATTTTATTACAATGAAGATGTAATAAACAATTTTACAAAATTATTAAACTTTGAAGACATTGCCAATAAAAATTTTTAAAATCTAAAAAGTATAAAAATACTGGAATTTCATAAAAATGTTACTTATACTGCTTCCTCAGCTATTACATTCGTATTCGTTGTTCTAATTTGTTTTCTCTACAAGAAAACGTTTCTATTCAAAACATAATCCCAAAAATTCATGAAAATTTAAAATCTAAGCGGGAGAGGTTATGTACCCCATAAAATCTGACATATCATCCATTTTTTCCTTTCCACATAACTTCAAATAAAGTATTTTCCCACACGTTCCGCGATAACTTCAATCTAATATCAGCAACAATGTTGCAAAGAAAGTGGCCAATGTCGCAAAAGTTCACACATATAAGGGAGTGACGAATGGTCTTCAGTTAGTTAGTAAGTTTCAGTCAAAATAAAAGTTCTCTTCTGATTTTTAAAGTTGTATCTTGTGTTTTTTTGATTCTCTTTGCGGATAATTATTTTAGTTACATAAAGACAGCATCAAAAAACAAGCAACATGTGGAAACGAATAATCATTGTTTCTTTAATTACTCTCACGTTCTGTGATCGCATAACTGACCTAACAAATAAAAAATATGTACTGCCTGAAACAGAGTCCGTGAATAATACCTTATGAAAACTTAATAGGGTATATATAGGGTGATTCATCTTGAAATAGAACCTAAAGTTTTTATTATCGGTTAAAAGAAAAATTCATGGCATGCTTTTTGAGAATGATATCATGTAAATGTTGGTCACGACTATGTCTGAGGTGGTCCATTCGGAAGGTCCAATTTTGAGCTACTAGTTTGAGCTTAACGACTGGTATCTCGCGGATAACAGGAATAATTTTGGGTTCCAAAGCGTCAATCTTAGCTGGCTTATTCCTGAAGACCTGAGACTTTACATATCCCCAGAGAAAATAGTCCAAAGGTGTGATATCGCGCCATCTAGGCGGTTAATTTACAGTATCACAACGTGAAATTAAATTCTCACCAATTAAATGGTCACCAAATGGCACGTAGCGCCGTCCACCCTAACACCGTATTTTCATTAAGTTTTTCCATTTTTAATTTATGTTATAATGTAAAATAAAACACATAAAGTTAAAAGTGAACCTACAATTTTTATGGTATCTCGCAGATAACATGAGTAATTTTGGTTTCCAAATTCCTAAAGACCTGAGACTTTACATATCCCCAGAGAAATTAGTTTAAAGGTTTGATATCGCACGATCTAGGCGGCCAATTTACCGTAGCAAAACGTGCAAATAAATTCCCATTGTTTCACGCGCTGTATGGCTCGTAGCGCCGTCTTGTTGAAACCAGAGCTCACCGCGACCATGTGCTTGAATTTCAGGAAGCACTTAGTCCGTTAATATGGCGCAATAACTGTTACCATTGACGGTAACATTCTGATTTGCCTCATTTTTGAAGAAATATGGACCAATGATTCCACCAGTCCATAAACTACACCATACCGTTGTTTTTAATCTATGTTATGGTAGCTCTTGGTACTCTTCGGGTTAGTCATCAGCCCAAATGCGGAAATTTTGTTTACTAACGTATCCATTGAGCCAGAAATGAGTAAGAATTTGGAGACGCTGTTGTGGTGTTAGTCTTTCCATGGTGATTTTCCAAACGATACTGAACAAAAATGACAAAGCAATTTGAAAGATGTCACGCGAGATGTCAAAAAGAGCCTATTGAAAATCAAACCTCACGATGAATCACTCTATGCAACAAACAATAAATGAAGAACAGAAAATAAAAAACAATAAAATTGAAGCTTTGAAAACCCAACTGATGTCAACACATTACAGAGCTAAAAGATCGCTACATTTTTTTGGTTCAATTTTAAAGTTCGTTGCAGGCACACCAGTTCATTATGACTTAATAGAGATCAAAGCAGGTTTATATCAGCTCATTAAAAAAATAATCCGCAAAAGAAAATAAATTCACAATTTAAAAAAAAAAATACTTCAAACCTTAGATTCAAATGCAATAGCTGAAAAAGTAATAATAAATGCAGTCTATCAGGAACTTGAAGCCTAATACCACAAATTTTGCAAAAAACGGAAAATTTTATTCAGGGACATTAAATTTAAATAACGTAAAAGAAATAATTGCAAACGAAGGATATGATCTCAGTATTATTAACATCCTAGAAAACCCGCACATACATGTTTGTCTATTTCAAAACTTTGTAGTCACAATATATAAATACAATATTATAAAAAGCAAATATAAACTATTTAATGTAAACCCTCTAGCTTAAGAACATGGAAAACTGATAATGGACAAAAATATAGCCCAATGTAATCACAATTATAAAAGATTTGCAAAATGTAAAAACAGTGTAGGTATAAATATTTGTAAAACAATAAGCGAAGATAGTTGTACTATACCACTATTAGAAGATAGAGAAGCAATATGTAACATTGTACAGATAATTAATAATAATATTAGACCACGGAAATATTATAGTTGACGGCGAACATTAATGGAATGGACAAAAAATACGTGGACTTTTCGCTTGTTGCTATAATTGCTGACTCAATACCTTCGAAATAGATTTCCATATGTTACTTAAATTTGGTAATCTGGACAACAAAGTTGGCAAGATTAGAAGAATTGTTAAAAGTAACGGCATCAGTTGATCTTCGCCTTTTAGTTGGTATGATAACTACTGGTTCTGATGATACGGCGCTAGTCACTGGATGTTAAACCTCGCTCTCAAGTAGTATGTCATGGTTTACCTCATTTTCGAATGATAGCGATGCTTATCTCTGAACGGGCTCTTCCAGATCCCAGATGCTGTTTTGAATTTGACTACTCGTATTACTCCGTCGTCACCCTTAAATGTTTTGGCGATTCTACCCATTGAAGTGCGGGAACTTTATCTTTCTTTATGATGATCATG
This sequence comes from Volucella inanis, assembly GCA_907269105.1. Taxonomy (NCBI): domain Eukaryota; kingdom Metazoa; phylum Arthropoda; class Insecta; order Diptera; family Syrphidae; genus Volucella; species Volucella inanis. The sequence goes on from OU026158.1 coordinate 10,680,899, forward strand.
TCTCCCATCTCAATATTCTTGCAGAATTCCTTTCATTTGTGGCAATATTGGAGTTTATTAAGCTATGCCTGTGACCATCGTTTCCAAAATTGCTGCTGAAGACGTTTACATCAGTTTGTGTAGTGAGTGGTTGACCCATTAAAAAAATGCCACGGTGTTATCGCCGTTAGATCGTTAGCACGAAAGTCGTGGCAGTTAACTTGAATTTAGGATTGCTTCAATTTCAATTTAAACCGTCTCTCATTCTTCATATTTCAGAGTGCGTATTGATACACAATGTCCTCTTCGACCAACAAATCTTTTTAGTGCTCCGAGTAATGAATCTGTACATAAATCGCTTACGAGTTCTATATGCACCGCCTTTGTAACGAAGCAACAGAAAATTTCAACACAGGGCTTTTTGGGTCGTTTACCGCGAATTTTGTAATGAATCGAAAGTGGTCCAAAATAATCGACTCCAGAATGGATGAAAGGCCTATCTGGTGTTATTACTGATGATGATAATTTCCTAAATTACTTGTTGAAGTAATTGAACTAAAGTAAAGAAGGCTAAATTCAGTGACCCTTGTTTGGGTTCCAGGTCACAGTGGAATCACCGGGAATGAAATCGCTGACGAACACGATTCATAGGAGAATTTTTGAGGATCCAAACCTACGTTGGGTCTGCTTGCGTCCTCTGTTAAGGCTTCCATTGACAGTTGAGTCTCATACGACCACAACTTCAGATGGCACAGCTTCGTGGGATGTAGGCAGACCAAACCCAACAAACTAATCTTATATTAGATCATATAAAAAGTCTCCGCAGTTTTTTGGTACATTTTTGGAAAAAAATTTTCTTTATTCAAAATCAATTTCAAACTTCTGTTGGCCAATTTTTTACCATCAAGAGAGTTTTGTAAAGACCGAAACAAATGGTAATCAGAGGATGCAAGGTCCGGGCTATACGATGGATGCATCAAAACTTCCCAACCAAACTCCGACAATTTGTTCCGGGTCATCAAAGATGTGTGTGGCCTAGCATTGTCATAATGGAAGACAACTCCTTTTGTCCAATTCTGGTCACTCTTTGTTGAAAGGTACAATCAAACGGTCGAGTTGTGCACATTACAGGCTCTAATTAAACATTTCGTCACGTTCTAGCTCATAATAGATAATTTCCTTCCAATCCCACCAAACACTTAACATGACCTTGTTTGCCATCAATCCAGGCTTTGAAGTCATTTGTGGTCGGTCACCGGCCTTTGACCATGATCGCTTGCATTGGATATTCTCGTACTTAATCCATTTTTCATTGTTTGTAATGAATCGCTTCAAAAATCGTTCCATTTCACGTTTTAGCATCGGTGCACTGATTAACGATCAATTAAATTTCTTTGCGTTAATTATTGTGGCACCCAAACATCGAGCTTCTTTGAGTAGCTCTTCATTTAGGATGATTCTAAACTTTTATACGGTTAATGTTTAATGCCTTCGCTATCTCCAGATAGCTTCCGTGCCAGTCTTGCTCCATCAGTTGTAAAATTTCATAGACTTTTTCAGTAACAAACTGACAAGTGCGAGGTGCATCTTTTACATCGAAATTTCTGGGACGGAATCTAGCAAACCACTCCTGGGTCAAGCGTTTAATCACAGCATTCTCACCGTAAACTGCATAAATTTTTCAACATGTTTTGAAGCCTTTCTCCCTTTTTTATAGTAAAAAAACTTCACATAGCGTATTTCTTCAGATATTTCACTCATATTCAGATCAGTATAACGTTTAACATGAGCAAAAAATTACACAGCTGTCATAATAAAAATGTAGCCTGATATGTCGCCTTTTAAACACGTGTTCGTTTGATACAATCAAATTAGTATTTCCAGATAAATGAATATTCCAACACCATCTAGTGACGAAAAACCGCGGAGACTTTTTACATGACCAATATTTTACTACCAAAACGTAAGAGCCTTGCGCTGTAAAACTCTTGCTGTATTGTCTAAATGTAAAGGCATCTTTTTCGACGTCTATGTTCTTACAGAAACCAATCTGATCGCCGACATTAAAAGCTATTCCCATCTTCTTATATTGTAACAATGTTATAATGGGTAATGTTAATGCCCTCCCTATAGTTGATTTTCTATCTCCAGGAGTCCTTTTAGCCATTCACAATAGCCTTAATTCTTAGCTCATCACTATCTCTCCTTCTGTCAAACTTGACTTAGTTTCAATTAAAATATCATTACTTAAAAGATTATATGTTGTTTCATTCTTCCAGCTAACCCATCGAATCCTACATGCTTTCCATTAAAGCGATCAACCAACATGTTGGCCTAAGAAATTGCATCGATGTTTTCCTTATTTTTGCTTACTTTACTCTGTCTTTGGTAAAGAGGATTCCATCGGACCATCACATGTTTGTACTGCGTCAAGCGCTAGCTAGTCCCAGGAATATCTATTCATTGATTGTATAACAGACTCAAGCTTGTACCAAATAAATGACGTACTTACCTCCATGGATCGGCAACAAGACTTTATTTCAATTAACTTCACAATAACGTTTTGTTCCTTAACCCTATCAACTATAGACAACTTTCACTCCCCTTTTCTTCCTCATTTTTCATAACTCTCCCTACTATTTCTTCGTACAACTTCCATAAGCAAATTTTCGCAAAATAAATATCTATCTTAGCAAATCTTCTTTTGATTTTACCAACCTAACTTTTTCTGATGCTGTCTCCATTTTTTTTACAGCGAAATATTTAATTCCGTTTCTTTTTACGTTCCCTTTTCACGGCATAAAACATCATCTACTTCCCCTCCCTGGTATAACAGAAGACCTCGCTCTTTACAAAATAAAAGAAATAAATTATGGACATTATTCTGACTATTCTTACCATATTAGAACCAATCTGCAATTCACCCACTTTTATAAGTGCCTCTATCAGCGCTTTCTCGACACAGCGCAGACCTACCTTATCAACATCTAATCAATTCGTTAGGTTAGGTTAGGTTAGGATGGAGTGGCGGTTGGAAAACCAATCTATGATCCTCTTACTCATGGTACCAATTTGAGCTCATGATGAAGCGCAGGAGACTGTTAATGTCTGTATTCTTTAGATCGTTTAAGTCGTTGTAGAAGAAGGCTGCTTAGTGAAGTTTTCTTCTCTGGGAGAGAGCTGGGCATGTACAGAGAAGATGAAAGTTTGTCTCCTCTTCCTCCTCGTCTATGCAGCTTCTACAGAAATCGTTTTTAAAAGCTCCAAGCCTTCTTACATGCTTGCCTATAAGGCAGTGTCCATGATGACACCTATAACGGTGCTCAGATGTTTCCTATTTAGAAGAATCAGACTCTTAGAGAGATTCAGATCCAGCTTTGGCCAGATCTGTTTAGTCGCTAGACATGTTGGCCCACCAGTCCATCTAAGGTCTGTTCTTTTATTAGCTTAAAAAATAACTTGCACGTAGCGATTGGTATACCTATGCTACCCTTTTGCAGAAAAATAGGTAGAGTGGTTCCAATTTTGGCGTGCTCGTCGGCCCTACAATTTCTTGGAATGTTCCTGCGGCCCGGCAAACAACAATAGTGAACCTTAAACTGGTCTGCCATCTCCGTAAGAGATGATCGGCATTCAAGGGCGGTTCGGATGCGGATATCCTTTGCAGATATCACGTTTTTCTTCAGCTAGAACAGAGCTTCCCTTATCGCCAAAAATTCGGCCTGGAACACGCTAAACTGATTTGGAAAACGAAATGAGAGGCTTAGATTTAGCTTATCTGAGAAAACACCGTCACCAACCCCGCTATCGGTTTTAGATCCATCTGTATACCATAGAAGTTGATAGAATTGTCCTCCATGAAAGCATCTTCCTCTCTGAAAGATCTAGTGGAAAAACTCGCATGAAAGCCTTTGTCAAACCAAAGTTTAGGTATGGTGTAATCGATGTTTTCTATGTGGATTCCTAATATATTAAGAATATTAGCGTGGCCAAATAAATTATTTTTCCTCTGTAAAATTGCTTTAAGGCGAATAGCTGAAGTCGCAGCTACTTGATTGCTGAAGATGCCGATGGGTGTCAAGTGAAACAGAATGTCTAAGGCCGCAGAGGATGTGGAGCTTAGAGCTCCGCTTATGCGTAGACATGCTGTTCTTTGAATCCGGCTTATTTGTTTGCAGTTGACTGCAATCTCTAAGACCGTCCACCAGACAACCACATCGTTGTTGAGTATCGGTCTTATGACCGAGATATATAGCAAGTGGGTTATTCGAGGTTGAAGGTCCCATTTGTAACCACTGACTTTTTTGCAAGAGTATAAAGCTACTGTAGCTTTCTTGAGTCTTTCTTGAATGTTAGGCTTCCAGTTTAATTTTCTATCAAAAATGAGACCCAGGAATTTTGCTGTTTTGTAAAACACTAAACTGATAACGTTTATTAAGGAAGATTGTAGAGATCATTCGATGTGGCTAGTAAGAGAATGCAAAGCCGTTTCCACCGATTTCGTAGCCTACTGTAGCATGTTGAGCCGTCGACAAAAGTCTTGGATCAATTTTAGCTCGAATGTGGGTATCAATCAATCGTTCTAGAGTTTTCAGAAGGAAAGATGATAGACTTATAGGTCTGAGGTCTTTTGAAACATCATTAGAGCATTTTCCGGCCTTGGGAATGAAAACTACATTAGCTTCCCTCCATGACAGTGGAATGTGGATCAATTGTATACAGCTCCTCATGATATTTTCTAGCGTGAGCAAGATGATATCTGAGGGCCTTTGTAGTTCGGCCGGTATTATACCGTCCGAACCCGCAGACTTGTATGGTTTGAAGCTATGAAGAGCCCAAAGCAGTTTGTCTATTGTAATCAGACAATGAATTTTGTTCACTCTTGAAGTAGTCTTGTTTTGGTGACTGTTGGCTGCGGATAAGAAGCTACCTGGAAAGTGAGTGTCCAGTAGCAAGTTGAGTGATTCGTCACTTAAGTTTAAGTGCGGCTTTTTCTTGCCCTAGGTTGAATCAGAGGGCAGGAATTAGCCATAGCCTGATTGGGAGACAGGGTAAACTCCCTGACTTTCATGTCAAGCTCATTTTAGTCTCGTGGGGGACTGGAGAGTTCAGAGGATAGTGTTTTTTTGTGCTTTAGCCAATCAGTTTTCTGATAGTTTCGGAATGCTACTTGACTGGGGAGAGCATCACCCAGGCTGAATTAGATGTATCTGTGGTCTGAAAACGAGTGTTCAGTCGATACTATGATGTCGTCTGAGACAAGAATAATATTTAGCACTTCCTGACGGTCTCTTGTTCTAAAAGTGGGCTCACTGCCAATATTGCAATGTTATCAAAAAGTGACTCACCTCTATCGTTGATGTCGGTACTGCCCCATACCTTGTGATGAGCGTTAAAGTCGCACCCGATGATGAGGCCGGTTTTTTGCCTTCCAGCTTCCAGTACCACCATTTCTAGGTTATCACCAGGAAGAGGGCCCACCTGATCGTGGCTATGTCGGTCTCCAGCCTGGCAACGGTTAAGTCGGGGTCGCTGACATAAGGAAGTAAAAATACATTAAGGCTACGTTTCACTAGTACACAAGTTCCTATCTTACCTTTGTCTTTTGTATAGAGTGGGACGTATAAAGGTGTCCCAAGTACACCAACCACGCCTTTCACGATCCATGGTTCTTGGATTAAGTTTATGTCCTCTGCGTTTTCATAGAGACGCAGAATAAGTGCGGCCTAAGCCTTTTTTGAGTGGTGGAGATAAATCTGGAGAAACCTTATCATTGCCATAATTTCCCAGTGTGGCCTCCACCACGGTTTTATTCGAGTCCTCCGATTCTGAAAATGAGCTCAAGAGCTCATCTTCTTATTCTGATCCCATAGGATCTCTTTTTATTTCGTCGTCGGTTTCCATTTTAAACAGAGTGTCAGAAGACGAGACCGACGGCTCAATAGCCGCCTCGGATGAATTGGAGCCGTCCTTTTTATAAACTCCAAGGTGTACTACCTCAAATCCAAATCGGATCATGCCTTTAGTCTGCGCTAGAGGGTTAAAGGATTCCTTATTGGTCATAATCAATGCGCATCTATAAGAGTCCCCTAGCTCCTCCAGTTTCGCGACTTTCCAATCATGAGTCGGAAGGGTCGAGTTACTGAGCCTGACAATTTCCATAATTCTTTCTGGAGAGGAGGGTTCGGCTGGAATCCAGCTTTGAGTTCTAGGTCTGCTAGGGGTATCTTCCGTAGGCACGACTTCGAGCCTTGAACCTGGTCAATTTCGTAGAAAGATCAAGATATCTTTGGTCGGCACATGCTATAGGCTTAACGTGGCCTTGGTTCCAGCTAGCGTCGCTTGTGAATGGATGTAGTTCGGGGTTTTCCCGCATAATGGCTAAAATTTGCCCGAAAGCTTCAACTTGTCCAGCTACCACCGGCTTCTATTGATTGCCGCGATTATCATAGCGTCTTTTAAGACTTCGCTAAAGGACCTCAGAGATGTGGTATTGCATGGCCCAATGATTTTGATTTTTAGGGTGTTGGGTCTTTTGGAAATCAGCGCGGTTTCCTCCAATGATCTCTGGCGCTTATAACAGTCCTTTAGCGTTTCGAGAGCAAAGGGAGTAGTGGACAATCTGTCATTTAGGACTTTGTTGGCCCACTAAATGTTCCTCGTGATGTCCGTACTTCTTTCGCCCTCCGGGAATAGATGCGAAAGCTTTAATAATGCGTGATGCATTTCGGCGTCTTAAGTAGAGCGGCTTAGATGGGGCTTGCCCATCTGTTGTCTATCTGTACAAGGATCCACTGTATACAGATAAGTCTAGCAATTCAGCCCAGTTGAAAAAGGATTGTTCGGGAGGATGGAGGGAAAAGGAGGGGGAGCATCATTTGGTTTCAGGACTCATTAATTTTATTCAGCCCCTACAGCTCGACAGCTTCGATGCTCAGGTAAAGGAATCAATTCGTCAACTACAAAAAAAATAAAACTGTTATTCCCCTCTCTCTTGTTAAATAATATATCATCGACCGACCCACATACTATTGCCAACTATTATGCAAATTTTTTATAACTTTTAGCCAACTTTTTCGTACCTGGCCCATATATTTCAAATACCTTCCCAATTTCTCCATTAGCTCCGCTCTTTTTCAATCTTTTGATCATAAGAAAAGTTACAAAATCTCGGGGCAGAGGGGCTCCCACCAATATTTCTCAAATATTGCTTCTAATCTTTCCTCATTATTTCACCTGTCACACAAGGCGAATTTCTTTATTCATATCCCCGGTCTAAAACAAAGGATCAAAAAATGAAGTAACTAACTGCAGTCCCATTGTTGAGGTTTCTCATATACTTAAAATGTTTGAAAAGTTTTTATATGACGCTCTAAGCTTTCAGTGCAAGCCGCTCACATCAAGACCCTGTTCTTCTTAAAGAAGACCTCGATAGGTTTTCCACTTCGTGTCTACAAAATTGTTTAGTGCTTAATGTCCTAAAATGTCAATCTGTGACATGACATGACGTAAGTACAACCAATCTCCTCCTCGACTTCCTCAATCTGTAGCACAGGTTCAATCACTTCGCGACCTGAAAATATTGTATTATACGATAGACAGTTAAAATTAAGATAGTATATTGATGAGATAATCCTTAAAGCAAACTCACCGCTTGGTTTTATGAAACGATGGTCTAAAAATGTTTGCAAACCTTATGTGACAAATTCACTTTACATTACCCTTGTCCGGCCCCTTTTCCAATACGCTTGTGTGTGGTTCCTCATTCAGCGAGTTTATTTAACATGAATCCAAAACATTCAAAGTAATTTCCTTCGATTTGCCCTTCGAGGACCACCTTGATATGACTCCTTTTTTTTACCTCCCCATTGTGAACGCCTCAAACCTGTATACGCTCGAAAAACGAAAAACGCAGAGATCTCTCTTGTTTTGTAATTTGAGCTTTCCTTTACAATTCTTTGTCCTTCAACACTACGCACCTCTTATGGTTCCAACGAACCAACCTCCCGCATGCTCCGTAAGGTCAACTCAAACCTCCCATTTTTTGATTTTAACCTTCGCACTTCTCATCTCAAACTTGATCTCTTCCACCATTCCCCTATTTCCTAACCCTTTATTTTTGTTAGTTCTTAAGTCCTAGTTTTTAATTTTTTTAAAGCTTGTTTAAAGCGAAATTAATGGAGACGCTCTATTGGAAACAAATGTTTGAAATGATGGCGAAAGAGAATTAATCCACGCCAAGACAATTTCAGAATCTATCCTCAAGTGGGTATTTCCTTTAATTTAAGATCGTTCTTCACTCTAACTGTTAGCTAAGCCTCTAGGGCTGTTCTAGTCGTGGTACTGTTTGTTTCTTAAAGGAGGTCGAACGTGATTTTGACCATAGCAGTCTTACGCTTACTCTTCTATTCTTCATACTCTTTCGTAAGTACACCTCGTCACTGTGCCATATGCTCTTTCAGATACATCAGAAAATGTGTACATCTGTATGGCTGCCGGCACGGCATAAAGAGAAATTGAAAATTGCTTAGTTTCTTCAAGTTGTTTCGGAAAGTCATCCATCTCATAGCTGAACTACGCTGGTAGTGCCTCGTCCCATAACAACTTTAATAGTCATAGCCCCTAAATGAATATCTGCCGTGACAACTATTGGAGCAATTCGTTTTGTTACTCGACTTGTTGAACTAAGTTTTGTCAATTCAATTCAATTCAAATTTATTAAGACATTCAAAAATCAGTACATTTGATTATAAAGTGGCCGACTTTCAAGGTATGTCTGTCTGAAGTGATATATAATAGACATTTTATAAATGTTTAAATTTTACATTAGATACATAAAGTTATTAAATCAAAATTGGTTTATGTGTTTGCTTGCTACGGGCATACAATCTCAATTAAGCTTCTATTGAGCACTTAAAACTAATACTTAAAACTAACTAAAATTAAAAAATTACTACCGAGACGAAATGGGTCAAGTATTAACCACCAGGAAGATAAGTACATCTAAACGTATTTCCTTCCTCCTCATCTGCTTACTGAATTATAAATTACTATATAAACAAAAACAGGTGAGGAAACGAAAAAAAACATGTCAGATTGTTATGTATTATAAGTTAAGATTATATCTATCCTCTAAGATTGTCAGGCGTTGCCCAGTCATAAAAAGGAACGGCCAGGTTTGTATTTGTTTCTGGTCTCAAAATAGTAAAGGTAATAGACGTCATTTATACTCTCGCTAACGTTTGAATCGGAAACGGCTTTCACTAGAGAGTTAGAACGCAAATTACAACATTGTAATCTTTTCAATAACAACTGAATTTCGTAGAGCATTAAGGTTGATAAATTTGTTGCTTCATACAATATAAATTATTGTTTAAGAAACATTTTTTGTCAGGTCTTCGAAGCTTTCCACTGCAGAATCTTAAAATCTTTCTTTCAAAGTTTTTTAACTCTTTGGTAACAGTTTGCGAAATAGAAAACCAAACACCAAAACCGTAGGTCAGTACGGGTCGTATAAGTATTTTATACATTAATACTTTTGTACTCCCGGGCAAATGTTTGGAGTTTGTCAGAGGTTTTAAATTTTCTGTGACCATTTTTGCTTTTATTAAAGACGTTCTAGGGTGTTTGTAAAAAATGAATCTGTTATGAAAATGAATACCCAATATCTTGGGTTCAGTTTTTAACGACACGTCACGGCCACCAATTTGAAGTGGCAAAACTTAGCTTTACAGCAAGATAATGATCTTTCCCGCTTGAATATTTGCTAATGACCAAGAGAGTGGTATTATCAGCACATAGCAGACCAGAATGTTCTTGCATCGTTAGATTTGCGAAATTAAAATCGTGCAGAATCGTCTCTTGCGCTACGCCCGAAAGAAGTGGAATTTGTTCAGAAGACTCCGATCCTATATAAACAGAGGTGAATCTGTCTGTTAAGAAACTTCGGATAATTCTAGTTAACCAATTTGAAAAAAAAAAAAATATAAGGAAATAAGTTTGAATAATCAATATCCAGGCTGAGTGTAACTTTCATTCTGTTAAATAATTATTCTGTTAAATAAAACCAAAATTGCGTGTTCTGTGGAGTGACCTTTTTTGAATTCAAATTTGTTTTAAGGAACAATATTTAAGTTTTCACATATATTGTTAATATGGTCTGCCAAAACTCCTTCCAACAGTTGTCCAATATTCGGGAGTAATGATATTGGACGAAAATCCCTAACATCCTACGCATTTTTATTTTTCTAGATTGGGATTAATTTTGCAACTTTCCATAACTTGGAGAAGTAACCATTATTAATGCACGGTTGAATATCGATGTCAAGACTATATTAAGGGAGAAGGGGCATCTTTTTAGCACAAAGCTGGATATTTCGTCCACTCATGCCGATTTTTTGGTTTTTAGATTATATCTTAAATTTTGGACGTTACTTGAACATGTAAACGGCGATTCATTCGAATTTGTTGTATTATGAAGTGGGGTGAAGGTTCCTAAAAGTTGGTGTGTTTGTGTTTTGTCAAATTCAGATATCTTAATTCTGAATTCATTTGTAAGATTTAAGTTAACCGAGGTGTTTTTAGTGAACATAACTCTGAATAGAAGTTTTTAAATGCTTCTAATTTTTGGTCAATAGTTTCCAAAGCAATACCGTTGTTACTAATAACAGTTTAATATTTTCCAGTCTCTGTTTTATGTGTTCATTAAATTTTATTTTTACCCTATCTTTTATGACTTTATTTAAACAATTTATCCTACAGTGCAATTGTTTCCGAACTGACTCTATTACAATGTCGATGAAACAGTCTCTTTAATTGCCTTAACCATATGTTTCTTAGTTTAAGAAGTTGTTTTGTAAAATCAGATATGTTATGATATCGAAGATTTTTGGTCTGGAAAATTTCGGAGTTTCTTTCGATGCATTCGGAAATTTTTTCGTTTACCTGGCATATGAATAAATCTATTTCTAATTTAGAGATATTTATTTCATTAAGAGTATTAACACTAGACACAGCGTTATGAATATCAAATCGGAATCTTTCCCAGTTTGTATTTCTAAAACTTCTATATGTTGGAGGGGGTTGTACGAGCTTAAGAAATCCTTAAAGTTAAATTTAACTGAAATTCCAAAATGATTTGATATAGTAGAAAAAGTGGAGCGATGTGCGTACCCTAGGCTTGTAGATACCAGATAATAAATAAAATAATCAATGTCTGACATCTTGGAAAAGTAGGGCTAAATGGGGATATTAGATAGATAGATTAGATAGATACTAAGTGGCGTGCGTTGAAGTCACCACCAATTATAGCGCTATCAAATGTTTCAATTAGATCATAAAGTCTTTGTTATTCTCTACCTAACTCAGCGCCAGCATTGGAAGGATAAGAATAAGAAGCTTGGATGGCACATCAGAGGCATTGTTAAATATATTGAATATATTATTCCCATTAAATATTGGTTTTTATTTAGGACTTAATCTTGTTTCCGATATGAAACGTATTTGTGTTTTTTCATGTTAAGCACGTTATAAAGTGCTAGTCTTCTATCAGGAGAGATAATTGGATTAAAATTCTTTGATATTATTTTCATTTTTGTAGGGTCATTCTTACTACTATAGAAGCAAGAAATGCAAATCGAGATATGCAAACATTTTCTCTTCTTTGGTTTCTAGTTGTTGGTATTTAGGCCAAAATTTACGAATTTCTACTAAGAGCTCTTGGAATGAAATATTAAAAAGTTTTGTAATTCATTTAATAAATTATTAAGATATTCAGAAGCAGAGCTCTTCGGAATTAAAATATTTTTGTATATGTTTGTATTTGTAAAACGTTTTATACAGCCATTCTGTTTTCCTAGTTGAGGCTCTTGCTTCTTTGCGCAAAGGAGTGTTTTTTATCTTTGTACTCTAAATACGCCGGGCAGCCCAAATAACTAACTGCGTGGCTGTCACGTTAAAACTAATGCCTTGATTGATGCATCACCTTCGTTGTCGAAATCGAGATCAGTTTCTTGATCCCCTTTAACCTGCTTGGTTTGAATCATGCGCTTTCTTATATTTGTTTGAATTGGTTTTACATTTGCAAACCAGTTGATAAACGATTGTATCAGGCAGTCATCCACATAGAAATCGTTGTGTATAACCCAAAACACTCCCCTTGGTTAGCTGTTGCAACCACTTCGTAGCTAAATTTAGTGCTGCCCTGGTGTCATATGTCACTGCCTTTCATTGGTTGTGGCTCATTTTCATATAAATTCAGGAACTTGATCCTGAAACAAAACAGGCCTGGGCTGTGCTTATGGGCTCAAGGTTGAATGCAACTAATTATGAGCTCTTAGAAATTCTTCAAAATCGCTGCATTTGTCTCGAATCCTCTACTTAATACCACTCGGTCGGTGCAAGCTCGAAACAAGACCCAAGGATCCATTCATTGGCATCGAGTGGAAACAAATTTGCAATTCAAAGCATACTTTTTTCCATTGTCAACATTTCCTCGCGCTTTCGGTCGATAATAGGCGGAGTTTCGTAAAAGAACATTCTTTATGCTTTAACTGTGTAATATGCGTCACCATACTCATATTTGCACATCGCTCAATGCAGTAGATAACTCATCGCTAAAATCCACTCGTTTTACTTATATATTGCTGCCTATTGTCATTGCTCGTGTGCAAGACCGACAAGATCATTTCCAAAACGTTCGATTGCTGCTCTAGTTCGATTCGAGTTCATAGGTATCTTTTGTCACCCAGCAAATGTTTTTTTTTTTTATATAATTCCGCGCGCGCACCAAGGGGATATGAATACCCTTTTACTGGCTTTTCACCATGGCGCGGGCGGGTGGTGTAGTAGTTTGAAACTCAGGTGTATTAGCTTTCGATATTTTTCCCAGAGGTGGCTATCAAACTGGAGCCAGTGCATCCTTAATCAGTGGGCCTTAGTACGTGCTAGTTGTTAGTTCGTTACATTTAGCCCAGCCAGCAACCACTTCAACATCAGTATTATGCCTTCATGTCAGAGTTGACGCCGACGGGTCATAAAAATTGCATAAAACGACTTTTTCAGAGAATTGCCTCGCACGGGATTCGAACCCGTGACCCTCTGCTTGGACAGTCTATGCATATACCACTACACCACAGCCACCTCAATGTTTCAGAGATTAGGTGTCATTCGTAAGGCCGGTGCTAGGTGTTGGGTCTACATTAGCTGCTGTATGCCATACCAAAAATTCGATTCAGATACAGTGCTATGTAATCTCAAAACATACCTCGCTAATACCTGCTAAACATAATTCAACCTCGGCTAAGAAAATCCTCTCTCCTCATTAGCGGATTCCAAATTCAATATGCTGAGTAGCATCAACATTCTTGTTATAGCTGATAAGCTGTTCAGCGTTTTTGACGGATCCGCTATTTGTGGCCAGCATGACCAGCCTGACCTTATACCAACAATTTTCGGTTGGGTACTGTGTGCAAGCATGACAGCCCCAACATTATCTAACACTCAAAGAATTGTTGAATATTGCACTCAAATTGATGCCTCAGAATCATTTGATCTTGAGCGCTTTTGGCGCCTTTTAGAAGTTCTTCATGAATCTGCTCTTTCTGCCTACGTCCAGCGGGCTGAAAACATTTTTTTTAAATTTTCATTGTCGATTGCCTAATAGTCGGTACGAGGTGCATTTGCTTTTAAAACCAATAACAAAATTGATTTCGGAAATACCTTTAATGTCGTCAGACAGCAGCTTAGATTCTGTACTTAGAGGAAAAATACATTAGCTTTATGAAAGAATATTTCAACTTGCGGCATTCGAAACAGATTCCTGAAAGAAAAATTCAAATGCCTACAGATAAGTGCTATTATCTGCCACACCATTATGTGTGTGGACGATAGCAGCACAACCAAAGTCAGGGTGGTTTTTGACGGATCGCCTAGAGGTGATAAAAAAAGTTTTTGAATGAATCATGGGACAAACTTACCAACGCGATCTTTTCTCTAATTGCCTTCGATTTCGCCGCAATCTCTATATATTATCTGGTGATATAGAGAAAATGTTTCGTCAGATACTAGTGTCTAATTGCCACAGAGACTTTTAGCGTATTCTTTGAAGAGAATCCGTTAATCAACCACTAAAACATTTTCGTCTTACGACTGTTATCTACGGCACAGCGTATGCACAATTTTAGCTGTTCATACTTTATTCATATCAACTGGCAATTGACTTCTAGGGTAGATATCCACGTGCGGCTGAAATATTACTCAATGATTTCCACTTTGATGATATCATGACCGGGACTGATTCAGTCGATGATGTGATTTCGCTCGCCTAGAGCTGATAGAATTGCTTTAATCAGGTGGATTTAGTCTCTGCTACTCAGTCTACAAGAAGATCAGCAAGAATTATTACACAAAGACTTCGAAGAGCATAACTCGATAAAATTACCCGGTCTGCAATGGTCAACAGCCAAGCATTCCTTTTCATACAAGGTAAACTTAAATGATATGTTTATATTAACTAAGCTTCGGATTCTCAGTGGATTCAAGTATATTCGACCAAATATAATTCCTAGCGCCTGTTGTCATAGCTGTACAAATCTTATTTCCAGAGGTCTGGCAGAAAGAGTATTTGTGGGACAATCCTATTTCACTTGATCTATCTAACCAATGTTCAATACGCGACGAGCTTCCAAAACTAGAAACATTAAGCATACCGCGTGTCATGTGGACTTGAAAGTAAAAACGAAGTTACCTTGGATTTTCCGATGCGTCTTTAGAAGCTTATGCAGCTGTTGTATACTGTATATTGATCCAGCTGGTAACATTACTAGCAGACTTCTTGTCGCCGTAAAAACAACGGTAGCAACGATTAAAGTAGTTTCACTTTCAGGAGTCGAACTTTGTAGAGCCATCCTTTTCACGTGTTTAATTCAAAAACCTTAAGTTTCTTTGCAATGGACTGATTCTTCAATTGACCTTTATTGGTCAAGGTTGTATCAAAGGGTACTCCAGGAATTCTCTCATCCATACCAAGAGAGTCTTGGTATCACGAACGATCGCATGACAATCCAGCTGACTGCGCATTCCGTGGTTTTTCACCCTCTAATTTATTACAAAATGAGTTATGCTGGTCTGGACTATCGACACGATCAAAATCAATGGCCTTGTGATGTTAATCTAACATTAAACTTTCCAAACGAACAGCTCGAAGAACGCAAAAATTTTCCCATCAAGGTACATTTCTCGCTTGGATACAACGCTACCATTTTTGAAACTTTAGTGAAAAAGTCTTTTACCTCCCTCAGCTGTTTACTGGGGATAGCCGTGGTGTAGTGATATATGCATAGACTCCTCAAGTAGAGGGTTTCGGGTTCGAATCCAGTGCGAGGCAAATCTTTGAAAAAGTCTTTTCATGGGATTTGTATGTTGTTATATGTAAATCCCGTCGGCGTCAAATCTGACATGAAGGCATAACACTGATGTTGGAGTGGTTGCTGACTGGGCTAATTGTAACGAACGAACAACTAGCACGTAATAAGACCCACTATTTGAGGATGCACTGACTCCAGTTTAACAACCACCTCTGGAAAAATATTGAAACCTTGCACCTGCGTGCAAGGTGAAAAATTAGTAAAAGGGTATTCATATCCCCTTGGTGCGCGCGCGTAATAAACAAAAAAAAATTTGCCTATATTAAGCGATTTCTTAATAACATGTTGGCGTTTCTCAAATCTTTGAAATTCTAAGGCAAGAATACTTTATGGTAGGTTGTCGTTATCTCCTACGCAAGGTGGTTCATTAATGTGTTAAGTACTTTCGACGTCAAAAAACAACATCCACTCAACTTTTGGGTAATTAACCCGCTGAACGTCTTCGTTATTCGCGACCCTTGAACATCGTCGGAGTTGATTATGCGCGACCCATAACCTCCAGAGGACGTAACCCAAATTATATTAAAGCAAATATCGTAGTTTTTATGTGTTTGACTACAAAAGCAATTCATCTTGAGTAATTTGGTGAACTCTCCTCCGCCGCGTTGATCGTAGCTCTCGATCGTTTCGCGTCGCACAGAGACAAACGCTCAGAAATATAAAGCGATAATGCAACAAATTTTAGTGACAGCAAACGACGCTTGGATAAATTATTCCAGCATCTCATCAGTTAGCAGCACAACAACATCATCAGCGACCATATTTCCAAAGATCAAATCTGATGGAAGTTCATTCGCCCTTCCTCACCACATTTTGGCGGCTTGTGGGAGGCGGGAGTCAATTCCGTAAACTTTCATATCAAACGTGTCATAGGGAATCATAATGTCACATATGAAGAGATGAATACCTTGCTTTCTTAAGTGGAAGCTCTGCTTAATTCTCGACCTATGTGGCCTACATCGGATATGGATCCCATCGCTCTGTGTCGGGGGCACTGTTTAATTGGCAAAGCCCTTGTGTCTGTTACTCTTCTTGATATATGGGTTCAAATATTTGCCCTTACTCTAACTGCTCTCATATCACTTAGAATATCTGACATCACTCCAGCAGCGCGCGATGTGGCAAACAGTGAAGAAGGACTTTAAAGAAGGTACTGAAAGAACCTCTTTTATTACCTTCAAAATGGGTCGAGTTAAAAAGGTACATCCTGAATCAAACAATCGCACTCGACTTGCAACAATAACAACACAAACAAGCGTCTTTGTTCGTCCCATTGTAAAACTAGCTCCATTGCCTTTTTCTGAAGGAACTGGGGCCTTCAGGGGGGGCTGAATATTCTGGACTTACTATGTGTTTATATTTGACAAAAATACATAGCTCATCCTATTTTTATTTGAATAACGTATCTGATATTTTTCTATTGATGTAGTCGCTATTTTCCGTATATTATTATATAATAACTGAACATTGTACTCATTCAATATGTCGTATAAGACTTTGTATTAACTGATGTATCATTTATTGACTTGGTCGCATATCGACAAGCGCATATATTTCCTTATTCTTATACTTCTCTTTTGCATTGTGCTCTTAAATTACTCTCTAATATTGTTATTGCTCTAATTGTTATTATGCTTTGTGCGATCATTCGTTATGGTAATTAATAAATTTTGTTTTTACTTCAGCCACTTCCATATTTCAACCATCGGCATGTATGCATGTACAATCAAAGGTATAAATCATATAGATAAAATTAACTTATTTGTAGAAAACTAAACCCATAGCAATATTGAGATTATAATTTAACATTTGGACTACTAATATACTTGATTTATCTCTCTTTGTTCAAATCAGTAGCCAAGAGGTTTATTTTTGGCCTGTTCTCCATGTAACTTCTATCTTCGGGATGCATGTCTATTCATTCCTCCATTAATTGGGCATATTTTGCTTATACTTCCTTGTTTTTAGCTAACTTTCGTTCAGTATCCACCCAAAAACTGTATTTTGTAGGTAGGAAAATTAAACTACTGATGGTAGAAATTTGCACCAAGTGGATAAATTTTTCCTGATCGATTGAAGTTAAAGTCAGCTAACGGCGTTTTTCGGGACTTACTAAGTGTTTATATATGACAAACATACATAACTTATCCTATTTTGATTTTTGTAACCTGTATACTATTTCATTCGCTATTTGCTGTATATTAACACATTTTAACTTAAAATTGTACTTATTCCATATGTCGTATAAGAGTTTGTATTAACTGATGTATCATTTATTGATTTGGTCACATATCGACAAGAGCATATCATTTCTTTATTCTTATACTCCTCTTTTACATTGCGCTATTACATTACTTTCTAATATTCGTATTGCCCTAATTGTTATGATGCTTTGTGCGATCGTATTAAACTCAGTCTCTTTCATAGTTCAGCCGTCGGAACGTAAGCATCTGCTATCAAAGGTATACCATAATTAAAACAATATAAATTAATTTGCTGTAGTAAGGAAAATAAACTAATGTTAATATTTGCCATTTGATATTTCGATTTTCATTCGCTCAATTATAATGCGAATTTTCTGCTCCTTCAGAAGCCGAATTTAATATCATGCAGACTTTTTTGTGTCAGTCGTTCATAGACCTCCGCGGAGTTTAAATGTGTTTCGAATGATAAGTGAGAAGTGACACTAAACTAAAACATTAAACAAATTGGCTTTAGGCTTCAATTAGCGCAGCGGTAGTGTATTCGCTTCAGTCGTTCACAGACCTCCGCGGAGATTAGACGTATTTCGTGTTTCGGCTTTACAAGTGTAAAAAACGAATAAGTGTGCAAAAAAAATAATAAATTTTGAATATTTCGGTAACCGTGGTGGTAAGGAACTTCGCATCGAAGTGGTTATTAACAAGAAACCAGGGGTCGTGGGTTCGATCCCTGAAAAAGTAGAGTGCTTTTATTTTAATAAAATCAAAAAAAAAAAAGAAAAATAATAATAATAACAATAAACATAATACCACAAAAGTGTTTTTCGGAACATGAGTGGTAGTGGGCGGTCCGCTATGCCTATAGCGGGATCAGAAGGTGGCATGTTGTCATCGGACGATCAAACCGAAAAACCAGGCCCAAAGAAGACAACAACAGCAACAGCAGTTACAACAAAAAGGAGGAGGAAGTTAAGACCAACTCCAAACCTTGTAACGCGCCCTTCCCTTTCTACTTCTACCGAAAAGCTGCCTGGTAAAGTAATGGAAGAGGCGCCAACAACTTCAAGAATGGCAGCAGCGGAACAGTATGAATACCCATACGTGTCGGATGGTGGGGAAGGCCGCTATATGGGAGGTGAAAATAGCTTCGCATCTCTGGTGGCTTCTGAGTCAGAGGACGAAGAAGAGGAAGTTCAAGCTCTTAACGACAGCATCAAAGAGTTACAACAAAAAGTGCTGTCAATTAAAGTCAAGCAAATGGCAGAAAGATCATCATCATCAGCTCTCGATATCGAAGCAAACACCAAAAGCAAACGAGACTAAACAACAACAAAATATACAACAACCAAAAATACAAAAAATTGAACAAGCTCTAACGAACAAACAACAGCAGCAGAAGCAGAAACAACAACAGCAACAGCAGAAACAGCAACAAAAACAGCAGCAGCAAAAACAACAGCAAAAACAAAGGGTTCTACCTATAAATACTTTTAGGACGGAACTAAAGGACACAATTGAACTTTGTAAGTCGGCCATAGGCTCCCATTTTTTTATCAAAAGGCTTAGTGTAGATAGGCATGCGATCCACTGCAATACAGTGGAGCGCTATAATAAAATTAAGACATTGTTAAAGGATTCGACGACGGAGTTCTTCTCCTACTGATCCGGAGGAGCTCCTAAAGCTGCTCAAAGAGAAAGAGTGCGACGAACTCAAATTCGTAGGAGTCAAGCCATTCACTACAGCCAGAGCCAAAAGGGAGAAACGGAAACTACCGTTCTTTCTGGTTCAGCTAACTCCCGATAGCAAACTGGATGGTCTAAGGAGTATTAAAGTCCTAGACTACCAGATTGTACACTGGGAAAAAGTAAAACGGAGCGATAACATGTTGCAATGTGTTCGCTGTCAAAGGTTCGGGCACGCCGCGTCGAACTGCGAAATGCAGCCTCGATGCGTCAAGTGCGGTAAGAACCAAAAATCAGAAGAATGCGCTCTGGGTAGGGATGGAGCGTCAGAAAAAAGCCAACTCTCTTGCGTTTTATGTAAGAATACGGGACACACCGCAAACTATCGGGGTTGTCCCAAATTCCAGTACATAAAAAGAGTAAATCTGGCTCGGCAGCAAAAGGTAGAAGTTAAGCGTCTACCAGTTCAAATTCAAACACCAGCCGTTACTTCCCAAGTTACCTACGCCCAAATGGCAGCAGGTAGGGGGAACATGGCACAGCAAGCAAAGGTTGCTTCTCAGGCCCCAGCGCCTAAAGCACCGGAACCCGGAACTGACATGCTAGCTATCTTGCTCTCTATCCAGGGGCAGATGGCTCAGCTTCAACGTCAGATAACCGAACAAGCTACGCGCGTGGATCAAATCTACGCATTGCTGCCGGGACTAACGCACCGCCAGTCGTAACGGGTACGTACATGGCGGAGCAAACCCTAAAGATCCTTGCAGTGAATGTTAATTCACTGATAAGGATTGAGCGAAGAGCTGCTCTATTCAAGTTGCTTAAAGACCAATCCCCTGATGTACTTTTAGTTAGCGAAACTAAGCTTACCAAAAGACACAAAATGAGGCACAGAATGTATAAAATAATACGAAGAAATCGACCCAACTCCATACAAGGAGGAGGCGTTGCGATCTTCGTAAGAAAAGGTATACGTTTTAAAAGAATATATAGTCGTGTAGTGCGTAGGTTTCAGGTGCTTGAAGCATGCATCGTGTATATCCCGCTCCGTAGTGGAAAACGGTTGTACATGGTGTCTGTTTATGGACCTAAGGCTACTCAATCCACCCTATTCATCTTAGAGCTCGAGACACTTTTTCGATTTCTGAGACTGGAATTGGAGGAAAACTATTTTATTATCGGCGGAGATTTCAACGCCAAACATAGTGATTGGGGAAATAATACCCCAAATACTAGAGGGAACCTGCTATTCAATTGGTGGGGTCAGCACAGTATAATGTATCGACTCGGCCTTAAGGCGACGGATAGTCCGTCGTTTCCTAGACATGGGTCCTATTTGGATCTCCTGCTGTTCGACTTACGGATACATCTGACTTGCACTAACCAACAAACTGTGAACTGTCTTCGTACTTTTGTGTATGACAGTGACCATTGCGGTCTTAGTACCGAAATAACCATCCCGAACGAAAATGCGGAATTGGAAGAGTTTGTTCAAAGGCATTCCTACAACTATAGTAAGGTGCGTTGGACACATTTCTCCAGAACAATGACTAGAGCACTTTACTCGAGTTCGCTCTACCCACCGTCCAATAGAAATTTGTCAAACGATGAGATTGACAGATATCTAAAACTAATGGACGAAACAATTAAACGAACAATGAACAAAACGGTACCTCGGTATCGTCACACTGACAACGAAGACTTATTCCGCAACGCAACTATTGACGCACTGCACCGACATAAAAGTAGACTGCTGTCAAGACTAAAAACCTTGTACAGACAGTTTACTGACAGACACAATCCGGAGATCATGACATTAAAGTCGTCGATCAAAAACCTCCAAACATTAATAAAAGAAAATTACAGAAAATCTGTAAGTTTGTATTGGAACAACAAAATTCGGGCTGTAAACACCAGCAACCCGAATATGTTCCCGCAAATAAATAAAATATTTCGGAGGAAAAATCAAAACGACCTTCCATGTCTTAAAATCGCCCGAACGACGAACAACGAACAACTACTTTTAGCAGCAGGCATCGATCCAAATGAGGCCGTTGATGACGACAACTGCTTTGTGATCGAAGATCCGCAGGAGAAGATAGAGGCTATAGGAGCAACTTTCCAGGAAGTGTACAAGGCGAATGACATCATTGGCCCGGACCACGACCTGGAAAGTCGAGTCCTCGTGCACAATTTCTACCTTCGAAATGAAATAGTGAACTGGCGATTCGAGAGCTCGGGTTTCACTCAGTTCAGTGACGAGAATATGGCAAATAATGTCATCGCCGACGATAGGGTATTACCCCCGTTCATTTCAAAGGAAGAGCTCCAAACGATCTTCAAATCACTTAGAAGTAAGAAATCAGTGGGAACCGATGAAATACCGAACATTGTGATTAGACATCTCCCACTAGAAGCTGTGAACATTTATACCATCCTCTTTAACAATGCGATGAATAATGCCCATTATCCAGCGCATTGGAAAACTGCGATGGTACATCCCATCCCCAAAAGGGATAAATACACCTCCAACCCGGCGAATCTCCGGTCGATCAGTCTCCTTCCAAACATCAGAAAGATTTTCGAGAAGGTTATCAATAGGCTTCTGACTAAGTGGGTTGAGGACAAAAGTATAGTTCCGGATAATCAATTCGGTTTCAAGGCGGGGCATGATGTCATTCATGCCGGGTCTAAACTGGTTTCTGATATCCAATGGAACAAAGGCAAGAACCAGTGTACTGGTGCCTGCCTGATTGACTTGGAAAAAGCCTTCGATACCGTATGGTTAGAGGGACTCTTCTTCAAGCTGAACAGGCTGGGCATTAGTAAACCACTGCTTTATATTCTTTACAACATGGTAACAGATAGACAGTTCATCGTGAAAAATGGCGACGTGACTTCTGCTAGAACATTTTACATTAAAAACGGTCTGCAACAAGGTGCGGTAAATTCGCCGATCCTGTTCAATATTTACACAAGTGATCTGATAGGTTCACTTCACCATGCCATAGCGTACGCAGACGACTTAATCGCGTACAGATCAGGTCCAAAGATTGAGGTCATTAATATACTCTTGCAACGTGACTTCGACAAAATTAAGCGATATTGCGATGACTGGAAGTTGAAAATCAACTTTCAGAAGTCAGAAACCATTTTGTTTAGGACGCCGTTGTCTGGGGCCTCTAGGGATACCAGAAAGAATTGGCGAAAGTTTTCGATCATTGGGCAGCACGGACTGCCACTTGCTTGTCGAAATGTAGTCAGATACCTTGGGATCTGGCTGGATCAATATCTGTATTTTAACAAACATATAGATGTTGCTCTGGCCAGAGCCAGAGGTGCTTTTGCCCTTACAAGGAGACTGTTTTATAACAGCCAACTCGATGCGGGGGTGAAGTTGATCTGCTACATGGCCCTTATCAGGCCCATGCTTGTATTTGGATATCCCGTGTGGTTCAACGTGAGAGCAAGTTTATTGGAAAAGATTCGGGTGTTTGAGAGGGCTTGTCTTAGGACTTGTCTTCGCTTATACAGAACACCAGAGTCTGAGTACATAATATTCTATCCTAATGAGGTCTTGTACAATAGGGCGAACCTAATAAGAGTGGACAATTTTGTTATTAAGTTGATTCGAAGGCACATTGCAAGAGCAATGACCTCGTCGAATAACCTGATCTACGGGGCTTACTACCCCAATTATATGTATCATGAGAGAGTACGCTTTGACGGCTTTATTCCTCCAGAGGCGTTCCTCTACCTAGATAAAAAAGGTCTGATCCAGGATAGATTAGCGGTGCCGTTAATCTTCCACATCGCTCGAACAGCTGCGGACAGGCGACTTAACTACGACAGAGACGTCGTACACGGCAGTGCGGAACGTCTCCGGTTCAGTAGGTCGGTAGGGAGTCGCTACATTAAGGATGTTGCTCGGCAGCACCAACAATTTTGGTGGCTTGTTGAAGGAGGGGAATCTACGTCGTCGAATTCCTCTAGTACAGGATAGCTCCAATAAGGAGCAGAGTTGGTCAGCCTAATTTTTTAGCCGTGGCCGGCTTACATAGCTTTAGGTAGGTTTAAGATAGTAGTTAAGAACAAAAAATTAAAAAAAAAAACCAAAAAAAAAAATAAAAACAAAAAAAAAATACAAAAAAAAAAAAAATAAATAAAAAACAGAAGTGGGTAACCTTCTTCAAAAAAAAGGAATAATACCTAGATTAAGATAACTTATGTAGGCTAAGCTAATGTATATTTTAGGTAGTTTTAAGTTTTAGCTTTAAGTTTTATAATATAATATAAAAAAAATGTTAGTTTACTAAGTTTTTAAATTAAAAAAAAATATTTTCTTAGTTTTTAATTAGTATTTTAATTACGTTTAATTCAAAAAACTAATATTGTACTGCACGTCGAAAGACAAAATATATGTTATAATTGTTAGGTTTAACTTAGAGTGTCCGCATGGGGCCAGTAAGTTAGAATAAGATATTTTTTTTTTTTAAGTAATTTAAGCTAATTTTTAAGCGTTTTTTTGTGAAAAAAAAAAAAAAAAAAAAAAAAAAAAAAAAAAAAAAAAAAAAAAAAAGTGTATTCGCTTGAGACTGCAAAAGTTGTGGGTTCGACTCAAGTAGTCGGCAGACAGTTTCTCTTTTTTTTTATTTATTTTTTTTTTTTTTAAATAAAAATAAGTAAAAGTGGATTAACATCACGTGATGGATTGTGGTGAGCGGTCCGCTATTCCTATAGCGGGATCTGCTGAAATGTCAGGTGAGGCTTCGAGTATTTCAAGCCAAGCGCCAAAGACAAAGAGAAGGAGGAAGCTACCAACAATCACTGTAAAGCTGCTTAGCGGAATGAGGGAAGGGAACATCTTCGCTTCATTTGCCGCAAGCGAATCAGACGATGAAGAGGAAGAAATGGAGGCAATAAGTAGCAGCATAAAAATGCTAAAACAAAGAGTGCTGGCCATTAAAGAAAAACAAATGGTAAGAAGGAAGAGGGAAGAGCAAGAGCAATCCCAACCAACTGTAACACAGTGGAGCGCTACTACAAAATTAAAAGTTTATTGAGGGATTCGACGACGGAGTTCTTCTCCTACACCCCGAAGGGGGAGAAGCTGCAGACAATGCTACTGAGGGGGTTAGAGCCGTCGACTGATCCTGAGGAACTCCTTGCACTGCTAAAAGAAAAGGAGTGCGAAGGGCTAAAATTCGTAGGGGTTAAGCCATTTGTCACGGCTAGAGCCAAAAGCGAGAATCGGAAATTACAGCTATTCCTGATCCAGCTAAGTCCCGACAGCAAACTGGATGGTCTAAGGAGCATCAAAATCCTAGACTACCAGATTGTACATTGGGAAAAGTTAAAGAGGAGCGAAAATATTTTACAATGTGCTCGCTGCCAAAGGTTCGGGAACGCTGCATCAAACTGCGAAATGCAGCCTCGATGCGTGAAGTGTGGAAAGAACCAGAAGTCAAACGATTGCGCGTTAGGTAAGGACGGAGCGACGGAAAAAAGCCAACTCTCTTGCGTTTTATGTAGGAACACGGGGCACACCGCAAACTATCGGGGTTGCCCCAAATTCCAGCACATGAAAACAGTAAATCTGGCTCGGCAGCAGAATATGGAAGTTAAACGACCACCTGTGCGTATAAAAACACCAGCCGTTACTCCCCAAGTCACCTACGCCCAAATGGCGGCAGGTAAGGGAAGTGCGGTACAGCACCTGAGGCTACTCAATCCACATTATTCATCTTAAAGCTCGAGACACTTTTTCGATTGCTGAGACTTCAATTGGAAGAAAACTACTTTATTATCGGCGGAGATTTCAACGCCAAGCACAGAGATTGGGGAAATAATACACCAAACATTATAGGGAACCAACTACTCAATTGGTGGGTTCAGCACAGTGTGATGTATAGACTCAGCCTTAAGGCAACGGACAGTCCGTCGTTTCCTAGACACGGTTCCTATTTGGATCTACTGTTGTTCGACTCACGAATTCAACTGACAGATACGAACCAACAAAGTATAAACTGTCTACGCACTTTTGTGTATGACAGCGACCATTGCGGTCTTAGTACCGAAATAACCGTTCCAAACGAAAATGCGGAACTAGATGAATTTGTTCATCGACTTTCCTACAACTATAGTAGAGTGCGTTGGACACACTTCTCTAGGACACTGACAAGAGCACTCTCCTCGAATTTGCTTTACCCAACGTCCAACAGAAATCTGTCAAACGAGGAGATTGACAGATATCTAAAAGTAATGGACGACACAATCAAACAAACAATGGACAAAACGATACCTCGGTATCAACATACTGACAACGAAGACTTGTTCCGCAATTCAACTATTGACGCACTGCAGACAGAACAGACAGTTCACTGACAGACATAACATGGAGATTATGACATTAAAGTCGTCGATCAAAAACCTCCAAACATTAATAAAAGAAAATTACAGGGCTTCTGTAAGTTTGTATTGGAACAATAAAATTCAGGCTGTAAATACCAGCAACCCGAATATGTTCCTGCAAATAAATAAAATATTTCGGAGGAAAGATCAAAACGACCTTTCATGTCTCAAAATCGCCCGAACGACAAACAACGAAAACATACTTTTGGCAGCAGGTATAGATCCAAATGAGGCTGTGGAGGATGACAACTTCTTTGTGATCGAGGATCCGCAGGAGAAAGTTGAGGCTATAGGAGCGACTTTTCAGGAAGTATATAGGGCGAATGATATCATTGGCCTTAACCACGACTTGGAAAGTCGAGTCCTTGCGCAGAATTTCTACCTTCGAAACGAAATAGTGAACTGGCGAATCGAGAACTCGGGCTTCACCCTGTTCAGTGACGAGAATATGGCAAATAATGTCATCGCCAATGAAAGGGAACTTCCCCCGTTCATTTCGAAGGAAGAGCTCCAA
Organism: Volucella inanis; assembly: GCA_907269105.1. Taxonomy (NCBI): domain Eukaryota; kingdom Metazoa; phylum Arthropoda; class Insecta; order Diptera; family Syrphidae; genus Volucella; species Volucella inanis. The sequence continues at coordinate 10,707,112 of OU026158.1, forward strand.
ATGATCTTCGACACAATCAGAAGTAAGAAATCTCTGGGAATCGATGATATACCGAACATGGTGCTTCGACATCACCCTCTAGAAGCGGTGGACATTTATACCACCCTGTTTAACAATGCAATGAATAATGCACATTATCCGACGCATTGGAAAACTGCGATGGTACATCCCATCCCCAAAAGGGATAAAGACACCTCCAACCCGGCGAATCTCCGGTCGATCAGTCTCCTTCCAAACATAAGAAAGATTTTCGAGAAGGTTATCAATAGGCTTCTGACTAAGTGGGTTGAGGACAAAAGTATAGTTCCGGATAATCAATTCGGTTTCAAGGCGGGGCATGATATTATTCACGCCGCAACTAAACTAGTTTCCGATATCCAATGGAACAAAGCCAAGAAACAATGCACTGGTGCCTGCCTGATTGACTTGGAAAAAGCCTTTGATACCGTATGGTTAGAGGGGCTCTTCTACAAACTGAACAGGCTGGGCATTAGCAGACCATTGCTGTATATTCTTTTTAATATGTTCACAGATAGACAGTTCATCGTGAAGAATGGCGATGTTACTTCTACTGGAACTTTTCATGTTAAAAACGGTCTCCAACAAGGTGCGGTTAATTCGCCGATTCTATTCAACATTTGCACAAGTGATTTAATAGGTTCACTTTACTATGCCATAGCGTACGCAGACGACATAATCGCGTACAGATCAGGTCCAACGATTGAGGTCATAGACATACTCTTGCAACGTGACTTCGATAAAATTAAACAATATTGCGACGACTGGAAGTTGAAGATCAACTTTCAGAAGTCGGAAACCATTCTTTTTAGGACGCCTTTGTCTGGGGTCTCTGCGGATACCAGAAAGAATTGGCGAAAGTTTCAGATCGTCGGACAGTACGGTCAACCACTTGCTTGTCGAAATGTAGTCAGATACCTTGGGATCTGGCTGGATCAATATCTGTATTTTAATAAACATATAGATGTTGCTCTGGTCAGAGCCAGAGGAGCTTTTGCCCTTTTAAAGAGACTGTTTTATAGCAGACAACTCGATGCGAGGGTAAAGGTGATCTGCTACATGGCCCTTATTCGGCCTATACTAACATTTGGTTGTCCCGTGTGGTCGAGAGAGTTCGCTCGAACAGCTGCGGACAGACGAGTCAACTACGACAGAGATGTCGCGCACGGCAGCGCGGAACGTCTCCGGTTCAGTAGAGCGGTAGGGAGTGGCGACATGAGAGATGTTGCTCGGCAGCACCAACAATTTTAGTGGCTTATTGAAGAAGAGGATGCTTCGTCGTCGAATTCCTCAATTACTAGGTAGCTTCCTCGAGTGAAGCAAAGTTGGCCAGCCTATTAGATTTTAGTCATGGCCGACTTACATAGTTTTAGATAGAATTAAATTAGATTTAAGAAAAAAAAATAAAAAAAAAATAAAAAAAAATAAAAAAATATATATATATAAAAAACAAAAACAAAAAAATACATATATTTATATATTAAGTATATATATATTATGTATATATATATATATATATATATATATATAAAATATTTAACTTAATTGTTTATTAGATGTAAGTAGGTTAAGTATATTAAGATTTATTTTAGGTAGTTTGTAAGCTTTAGTTTTAAGTTTTATATTTCAACAAAAAAAAAGTCCATTTACTAAGTTTTTGTTAAAATCTGTTTTCTTAGTTTTAGGCTTAATTAATGCAAATATTAAAATATGAATAGACTGTAAGATACGTCAAAAGACATGGATTAAGTGTTAGGCTTATCTTAGAGTGCCCGCATGGGGCCAGTAAGTTAGATTAAGATAATTTTAAGTTAATTAAGCTAATTTTTAAGCATTTTTTTTGTTTAGCCTATAAGAATTAATATATAAGAAAATAAAAGTTCGGTGAACATTAATGCCACGCTACCGTTGCTTGAGATTAGGTTAGCTAAATTAAATGAAACGTGGGATGAATTTGTAGAGCTTCAAAATGCTCTTTACGAAGCATTTCTGCAGAAGCGGAGTTCGTAGATCCTGAGCCTGAATTCGAGCAGTATGAAGCAAAGTTCTTTTCAGCTTTTCTATTAAATTTTATTCAACTTAAAAAATTGTCCAATCCGCTACAACATTCAAATGAATCGGTCGTAGAAAAGTTAACTATTCAACAGGCATCACTCCTGCAAAATCTTAAAAGTGCGTCGAATATATCCGCGTCGGTTAAATTGCCAAATCTTTCGATATCAACATTTTCGGGCGATTATAAAGATTGGCCGCAGTTCCGCCATTTATTCATGGCCACAATTGATTGCAACTCGTCGCTTTCTCTTACACTTTCTTCCATTTTTAAGTGGAAAAGCAAGCGATCTTTTGAAACACGCTAAAAATATTGATATCAAATACCTGGAATCATGGGATCGCTTAGAGAGCCGTTATGACCGAACTCATTTAATTGTTCGATCATTTGTGAAATATTTTTTGTTACTTCCTACAACAAATAGTTCAAATGTAGTTTTATTACGTAAAATCACTGACGGCGCTAAAGAGGTAATTCGTGGTTTAAATGCGCTGCAGTCAAATGATCGCGACCCGTGGCTCATTTTAATTTTAGTTCAGAAACTTGATCCTGAAACAAAGCAGGTCTGGGCTGAGCTCATGGGCTCAAGATCGCTGCGTTTGTCTCGAATTCTGTTTTAATAAAACCCGGTCAGTGCAACCTCGAAATAAGGCCCAAGGATCCATTCGTTCACATCTAGTGGAAACGAATTATGGTTGTCCCAAGTGTAATTAAGAGGATAGTCTTTTCCATTGCAAACATTTTCTCGCGCTTTCGGTCGATCATAGGCGGAGCTTCGTAAAGGATTATTCTTTATGCCTTAACTGACTCCGCCAAGGACATTCATCTAACAAGTGCCGGTCGAACAATCGTTGTAAAATGTGTTATAAATGACACCATACCCTCGTCCATCCTTCAAACTCGCAATCAAATACCTCATCGTCAAACATTTCGCGCTCAAATGTTCCATCCACAAACACCTCCTCGTCACTTTCTTCGAATGTGCTCGCTCTACAACTTCCTCGGTCTTGCCTTCACAGTTAAATTCGCCATCAGCAGCAAACTCTTCGATATCTACTCATATTTGCTCATCGTTCAACGCAGTAGATAACTCATCGCCAAAAGCCACTCGATTTACTCATACATTGCTGCCTACTGCCATTGATCGCGTGAAAGACCAACAAGATCATTTCCAAAACGTTCGATTGCTACTGGATTCTGGTTCACAGAACAAACGTTTCAGAGATTAGGTCTCATTTGTAAAGCCGCTCGAATTCCGGTGGTAGGTGTTGGATCTACAACAGCTGGTTTCACACACGGAGTTGTAACTTTTAATCTCTTTTCTTGCCATATTAAACAGTCGATTGAGATGCAGTGCTAAGTAGTCTCGAAACTTACCTCGCTAATACCGGCTAAACACAATTTAACCTCGGTTAAGAAAATTCTGTCGTCGTATACATTAGCGGATCCCAAATTCAATATGCTGAGTAGCATCGACATTCCCGTTGGAGCTGATAAGGTGTTCAGGGTTTTTGATGGATCTGCTATTCGTGGTCAGCATGGTCAACCAAATCTTATTCCAACAAATTTCGGTTGGGTGCTGTGCAGAAGCAGCAACCTCAATATTATCTAACAATCAAAGAATTGATACATATATTAGCTTCCAGTCAGTATTTGAAGGAAAAATACATTAACTTTTTGAAAGAATATTTCGACTTGGGACATATGGTTACATAGGTGTTACTATCTGCCACACCATTATGTCCTGAAGGACGATAGTAGCACAACCAAAGTCAGGGTAGTTTTTAACGGATCTGCTAGATGTGGTAATAAAAAAATCTTTAAATGAATCTCTGTTAGTGGTACAAACTAACCAACGCGATCTTTTCTTTATTTGCCTTCGATTTCGCCTCCATCTTCATACATTATCTGGTGATATAGAGAAAATGTTTCGTCAGATACGAGTATCTAATTGCCACAGAGACTTTCAGCGAATTCTATGGAGAAAATCCGCCAATCAACCACTAAAACGTTTTCGTCTTACGACTGTTACCTACGGCACAGCGGGTGCACCATTTATAGCGATCCGTACTTTATATCAATTGGCACTTGACTCCAAAGATAGAAATCCACGTGTGGCAGAAGTATTACTCAATGATTTCTTCGTTGATGATGTAATGACCGGGGTAGATTCATTCGATGATGTGATATCCCTTCGCCAAGAGCTGATAGAATTGCTCCAATTGGGGGGGAATTAATTTTTGCAAGTGGACCACTAATTGCTGGCCTCTGCTACTCAGTCTACAAGAAGATCAACGAGAATTGTCACCCAAGGACTTCGAAGAACATAACTCGGTAAAATTACTCGGTCTGCAATGGTCGCCAGCCAAGGATTCCTTCTCATTCAAGGTAAATCTAAATGATAAGTTTATATTAACTAAGCGTCGTATTCTCTCGGAAGCTTCGAAAGATATTCAACCCAATAGGATTCCTAGCGCCCGTTGTCATAGCTCTAAAACTTTTGCTTCAAGAGCTCTGGCGGAAAAAGTATTCGTGGGACGATCCTATTTCACTTCATCTAGCTAACAACTGGCATTCAATTCGGTACGAGCTTCCAAACTAGAAAATTTAAATATCCCGCGTATCATGTGGGCTTCAAACGAAAAACGAAACTTCCATGGTATCACGTACGATCTCAAGAAAGTCCAGCTGACAAAATGAGTTATGGTGGTCTGGACCATCGTGGATCAGGCACGATAAAAATCAGTGGCCTTATAATGTGAATCTAGCATCAGACTTTCCAAGCGAACAGCTCGAAGAACGTAAAAATCCTCATGTCAAGGTATATTTATCACTTGGATACAACACTACCATTTTTGAGACATTAGTGAACAAGTATTCTACCTTCCTCAACTGTATACGTGTACTTTCCTATATTCGGCGATTTATTGATAACTCTCGTGTAAGCCCAAACGCTCGTGGAAAACAATCCCTAACCACCAGTGAGCTCTCTAATTCAAAAACTATTTTAATTAAGTGGCACCAATCTATTTCTTTTTCGACTGAAATCAACGTAATTTCGAAAGGTGAAGTGTTAAAAAGGGGAAACAAGCTGTCATCCCTAAATCCCGTTCTGGATACAGACCGGATCCTTCGCGTCGGTGGTCGTATCCAAGGAATATTCGCTACCAAACACCGCATCATACTCGATAAAAACACTCGGTTCTCGAAACTTATCGTGGAACATATTCATAAACGTTATTTACATGTTGGTGTTTCTCAAATATTTGCCATCCTAAGACAAGAATACTTTATCGTCGGTTGTCGTAATCTCCTGCGCAAGGTTGTCCATCAATGTGTTAAGTGCTTTCGACATCGTAAAATAACATCCCCTCAACTTATGGATAATTTACCCGCCGAACGTGTTCGCGACCTTTCAACATCGTCGGAGTTGATTATGCGGGACCCATAACCTTACGTTTATCCAGAGGACGTAACCCAAAATTTATTAAAGCATATATCGCAGTTTTGATGTGTTTTACTGTAAAGGCCATTCATCTTGAGTTAGTAGGTGAACTCTCTTTCGCCGCGTTCATCGCAGTTCTTGATCGTTTCACGTCACGCAGAGGCAAACCCTCAGAAATATGGAGCGATAATGCAACAAATTTTCGCGGCAGAAAACGACACTTGGATGAATTATTCCAGCATCTCATCAGTCAGCAGCACGACAACATCATCAGCGACCATCTTTTCAAGGATCAAATCTCATGGAAGTTCATTCTCCTTCCTCACAACACTTTGGCGGTTTGTGGGAGGCGAGGTCAAGTCCGTAAAGTTTCATCTCAAGCGTGTCATAGGTGATCATAAGCTCACATATGAAGAGATGAATACCTTGCTTTCTCAAGTGGAAGCCCTGCTTAACTCTCGACCTCTGTGGCCTACGTCGGATATGGATCCCATCGCTCTAAGTCCGGGTCACTTTTTGATTGGTGAACCGTTTGTATCTGTTAGTCGTCCTGATATATGTTTTCAAAATGTTTGCCCTTACTCTAACTGGTCTCTTTTACAGAATTTAAAGGCTTCAGGAAACGCTGGCACTTAGAATATCTGACCTCACTCCAGCAGCGCCCGAAATGGCAAACAGTGAAAGAGGACCTCAAAGAAGAGGACGTAGTAGTCCTAAAAGAACCACATCTACCACCCTCAAAATGGATTCTGGGTCGAATTAAGGAGATACATACTGGAAGAGACAATCGCATTTGAGTTTCAACAGTAACAAAACAAACGGGCGTTTATGTTAGTCTCATTGTAAAACTAGCTCCATTACCTCAGGGGGTGCTGAATGTTCGGGACTTACTAAGTGTTTACATATGACAAACATACATAGCTTATCCTATTTTGAATTTTGTAACCTGTATACTATTTCAATCGCTATTTGCTGTATATTAACATATGTTAACTTAAAATTGTACTCATTCCATATGTCGTATAGAAGTTTGTTTTAACTGATGTATCATTTATTTTGTCACATATCGACAAGCGCATATCATTTCTTTATTCTTATACTCCTCTTTTACATTGCGCTCTTACATTACTCTCTAATATTCGTATTGCTCAAATTGTTATTATGCTTTGTGCGATCATTCGTTATGGTAATTAATCGATTTTGTATTACTCTCAGTCTTTTTCATAGTTCAACCATCGGAACGTAAGCATCTGCTATCAAAGGTATACCATAATTAAAACAATATAAATTAATTTGCTGAAAAATAAACTAATATTAATATTTGCCATTTGATATTTCGATTTTCATTCGCTCAATTATAATGCTTTTCTTCAAACAAGGTATACTTTGGTATCGGCCATGGCGAGATGTCAAAATGTTGAGAAGGCTGTGGTGACATGATGTGTGTAACTTGAGAGTTTGATGATCTTTCACGTTCTACATTGGTTGGATGCTTGATGGTGGCTGAGTTCTTGCTGTTGCTCTCAAGATGTAGCAGCGTGTTGTATTGTGGTTGCACGTTAAGCAGCTTCTTGAAATTCACTTGTTTGCACCATGCCCAGTTCTTAAGCATATATATCCTATTACATCAAGGGATGTAAATCGGTTGCAAGACCGTTTATCGTTTTGGATTGATGTTAATGACGCACAGTGCCGGGATACAAGGGAATTGTTTGTAAAAAATTCTTGTGCCTTCATCTAATTTATTTACTAGTAAATATAAAAGAATGGGGTCCCATGTTGTGGTGTCTGCGCTGATGTTGCCTAGTGCCATCAAGCATTCATGAGTAATGTCGTGAAGTCCCTTAATGGCCATTGCTAAGGTTAAATCTTTGTCTGGATTAGTTTTCCCGTATCTTTATCAATAGATTTAACGGTTTTGTAATTATCTGCCGTCAGCGATAGATTGCGGACGAAATTTTCCGCTTTGCCACTAAGATGGGTTTTAGGAAGTATTTTAATCAATCCTTATTGTACTTACTTTTCGATTTCAATGCTTACTTGTTTAATTTGTACTTTTGATAATTTGTAAATTCGACTGGACTCAACAATAATTTATATTTTAACTCTCCTATATTACGCATTCAATGATGTATAACACTTAAGTCAATTGTTGCTTTGATATGTGGCTTTCTTTCACTTGTGATTCAATCATTAAAGAGGTACATACCATTAAAACCGCTTCAAGTTTTTTATTTGCAATAAACTTAATTTGTATTCGCATAATTCTACAACATTTTTGTTCCAAATCGAGTCAATCGTCCAATTGGTCCAAATCGTTTTCGCCTCATCAATATTCTATAGAGAGCGTCATCAAATTGATCATCAAAAATCATCGATTAAAGTAATTCATGCAATCCTGAAGGATTATTGGGACGTCCGTTAATTAATTAATTCATTGTCGAAAGATCGATATTTGTCGCTGCTGCGGTATCGAACATTTGATTAGACAGTTATCGGACTCAGAACATTTGTAAGATAAAATTCGCGCATGTATGTATATGGTAACCTTTGCATGACCTATAAATTTAATTTGAAATATTGTATTTGCATGCATATCAATTGATTTTTAATTATAGTGGAGTGAATTTAAGATTTTGAATTTACAATTTATTATTACATAAGTTGAAAATGAACACGATTAAAAATCTCTCAGTTCTGCGCTCAGTACGTGGTATTTTTAAGAGTTCATTGACGAAATATGCCTATTTTACCGAAAAACTCTGTGAGGTTGTGAAATTAGAAGCTCTTCAAGTTCGTATCGAGAAAGTTGATGAATTATTCAAAAAATTTAATGCTACTCAATCAAAAATTTATGAATTTAGTGAGGAAAAGGATTACAGTGATCCTGAAAAAGAGTTCGAATCAAAATATTTTTTATTTAAAAGTCTACTGTCTGAAATTCGAGAAAGAACAAAGTCTGATCTTAATGCTTAAACAGCTTACAAATGTTCGCATTTCGAACTTGCTTCTTAAAACATCAATAGTTCGAATTTAAGCAGCCACGTTGATGATTGCCTCCCTAATCTCCATATTGAACCACTTGAAAGTAATTATAAGGATTGGCCTGCGTTTCGGGATATGTTTGAGAGTACTGTTCACCAAAAACAAAACTTATCAAACACTAAAAAATTCCACTTTCTTCGTTCGTGCCTCCGTGGCGAAGCTGCTAACTTGCTTACACATATCCCAGTGTCCGGTGGTACATATGAATAGGCATTTGATAGATTGGTAAAAAGGTATGATAGACCGCGCTACATCATCAATAGTTTATTAGAAACACTTAATCAACTACCGTCAATTCAAATCCCAAATGTAAAGGTCCTGCGAAAATTATCAGATGGTGTAGTTGATGTGGTTCGCGATCTAGACTCACTCAAGTCATTCGAAAGGGATCGTTGGATGATTTCCATTCTTTTATCTAAAGTAGATTCAGATTCAGATCCAGGGGTGGCCGTATTGTAGTGGTATATGCATATACTCCTCAAGCAGACGGTCGCGGGTTCGAATCCCGTGGGGGGCAGTTCTGTGAAAAAGTCTTTTCATAGAATTTGTATGTAGTTGACGCGTCAACTCTGATATGAAGGCATAACACTGATGTTGGAGTGGCTGCTGGTTGGGTTAAATGTAACGAACTAACAACTAGCACGTACTTAAGACCCACTGATTGAGAATGTACTAGCTCGTCCCGTCCAGTTTGACAACCACCTCTGGGAAAAATATCGAAACCTAATACACCTGAGGTTCAAACTACTACACCACTAGCTCGCGCTCTGGAGAAAAAACCAGTAAAAGAGTATTCATATCCCCTTGGTGCGCGCGCGGTATTATAAAAAAAAGAAAAAGAAGTACCAAGGCTACAGAAGTTAGCTCATCAACAAATTCGTTCACCCGAAATTCATTTTCTCCTGCTCCTTGAGCTTCTTCCTCAAACACATTCGTCTCTAATCACTCAACAAATATAAAACATATGTTGCCTCAAACATTGCTACCTACAACTGTTGGAAAAGTGTTAGATGCTAGCCGAAACTATCAGCTAATCCGCGTACTTATCGACTCAAGATCACAAGTCTCCTTTGTCACTTAATCTTGTGTCCAAAAACTTGGGCTCAAACGAAGATTGGAATTAGCCGATCCATATTTAATGCAAACAAGCTATTCGCAGATCAAATGGACTTCCAATCGCACAAGGGACTATTTTCGGACATCGAACAAGGGATACGGTCTAATCATACACTCCTTGACCTTGACTCAATTTTAAAAGCATTTTGGACGATCGAAGAGATCGATTCAAAATCTATTCTTCGGAGGAAGATATAGAAATCGAGCAGCACTTTCGTGATACTCATCAAAGAGATAAAAACGGGAAGTACATCGTCAGACTTTCTTTTAAGGTACGTTCATCTTTTGCCGGTACTCTCGATGGTGCATTCTCTCGTTTAAAAACTTTGGAAAAACGATTTACGGCAAATAAAAACCGCGGCCAATCTTGTTTACAATTTCTTGATGAATACTTAGCCTTAGGGCGTATAAAAAAAGTTCCATCATCAGAAATATCTAAACCGAATACATTTTATTTGCCACACCATGCAGTGGTTAAGCCGGACAGCGTGTCGACAAAGCTTCGTGTAGTGTTCGACAGTTCGTTCAAAGACAAAAACGGAATATCGCTAAATGACTCCCTCATGATCAGTCCTTCTATTCGGTGTAACGTCTTCTCCGTGTGTCTCCGTCTTCCACACCATTAACATGTTTTTACCGCTGATATAGTTAAGATGTTTCGCCAAATTTAGGTTGACAGAAAAGACACAGATTATCAGCGAATCTTATGGCGTAAATCACCCACTGACATTCTAGAACATTTTCGGTTGTGTACAGTTACATATGGAACATCATGTGCGCCCTATCTATCAGTTCGCGTTTTAGAGCAAATAGCGTTTGATTATCGCGACGAGTATCCTGAAGCGTGTGAGATACTTCTTAATGACTTTTACTTCGATTACGTGATCTCAGGTGGAGACTCTCTCACTGATGTCATTTTTAAAAAATTAGTGCTTTATCGAGCTTCTCTTCAAAGCCAATTTGGAATTAGGTAAGTGGGAAGCAATTTTAAACAACTCCTTCCTAATGCTAAAGTGGGACAAAGTTATAGTATCGGGTTTTCCAATAACGACTTGATAACGTTTTTTTTTTAAATAAAAGGCAAACCGTTTGAGATATTTCAAAAACTTTATTTTTGGCTTGAAGTGCAATCAAAACATTTATGAATGGAACTCGACTTCGTTCATATGGCCACCGCGGCACGCTTGCAGCGGTCGATTCGTTGGACCCAATTTTCAATGACTCGGCCACACATTTTGGCCGAAACGGCCGCTATTTCGTGTTCAATGTTGGCTCTGAGCTCTTCCAACGTCGTCGGCGTGTTGGCATAAGCCAATGACTTAACGTAGCCCCACAGAAAATAGTCAATCGGCGTTAAATCGCACAAACGGGGCGGCCAATCGACTGGCCCATGTCTTGAGATAACACGCTCACCATACTTACTCTTCAATAAATCGATTGTAGCGTGTGCTGTGTGGCTTGTGGCACCACCCTGTTGAAACCACATGTCGTCCAAGTCCATATCTTCCAACTCGGGCCAAAAATAATATCTGATCATGGCGCGATAACGCTGACCATTCACAGTAACGCGAAGATCGTTATCGTCGACGAAGTCGACGCAGTCACCGACTCCGAATATCTGTAGAAAATATTTATAATTTGCAGACGTTGGTTGTTAGTGTACTTCACCATGATAAAAGTGTTTAGTTTACTGAATAAATTGACAGTAACAGTTTGATGATTAGTGGAAGAGTGCGTTCACAAATTAAATTTAAAGTTGTCAAGTCCCTATTGGAAAGCCCTTTATTTCGTTAGATAGCAACTCTGATTCGTGGCTGAAAATATTCGATTTGCTTTGGAATTTAGAAGTATATTGTTTTTCGTTCCTCTTAAATATAACTTCAACTGAAACCCTAACAAAATTTCAAATCCTTAATGAAATTTCTCGAATCTTTGATCCCCTCGGTTTCGTCGAAAAGTCTGTAATACAACTAAAAATAACACTTCAAGAAATGTGGCACCAAAACCTCTACTGGTATGACCTTCTTCCAAAGTCTATCACTACACCGTGGGTCAAATATACATAGGAAAGAACTACTAGTCCTTACAAAAATTGGTATTCCTCGGTCTATTGGAATAGTGGATGCTATATTTGAGTTGCACGAATTTTCGGATGCTTTGATCTTCGCCTACGTTGCAGTCATCTACTCACAGTTTATACTTCCCACTGGAGACATTACAACAACCATGGTTGCAGCTAAAACTCGAGTTGCACCAATTAAGCAACTTATAATACCGCGACAAAAGCTGTGTGGTGCTCTTTTGTTGGCGCGGTTGCTCGACGCTGTGCAAAATTCTCTATATATAAAATGCTCAAATATTTTCGCTTGGTGTGATTCACAGGTTTTTCTATCTTGGTTGTCGTCTCCTCCCCGGCGGTGGGACACTTTCTCCAAAACAGGTGGTATCACGTAAGCCCAGACCAAAACCCAACCGACTGCGCATCTCGAGGCGTTTCGCCATCACTATTGATAAATCATTCACTGTGGTGGAAAGGTTCTAGTTGGTTAAAGAAAACCAAAGTTATCTGGCCGACGATAACTAATTTTCAGGAACACCCTACTACAAAATCGCCAAACATGTATAGCCGTTACCAATTTTGACCATCCATTCGAAACTCTAGCATCACGAGTATCGTCGTGGACAAGACTTATTCGTATAGTTAACTTCATACTTAGGTTTGTTTCGAAATGCAGAAAATTATCTGAAAGGAAAACCCATGTCCTCTCTCCTCAAGAATTTTACTGCGCAAAGCGTGAAATCATCAAATAGATCCAAAATATTTACTTTACAAAATAGGTTGCTTATTATAAAACGAATGGAAGCTTCGGTAAGAAATGTAAAATACTCTATTTTTATCCTTTCTTAGATGATGAGTAGATACTTCGAGTGGGAGGAAGGCTTCACGAGGCAAACAACACGTACAACGTAAAGCACCCAATAATTATCCCAAAGGGTCATGCTGTCACAACCCTTATCGCAATCGATGCTCATCAACGCTTACTACATCCAGGAGTATTTACACTATTTGCAGTAATTCGCCAAGAATATTGAATTATCGGATATCGGATATCGAAATCCTCTAGGAAAAAATTACACATAGCTGTGTCAAATGTTTTCGGCAAAGAAAATCCACAATAACGCAAATTATGGGAAATTTTCAAGCACACTGCGGATGCGACTATACTGGACAACATAAATCCAAATAGGGAGAGCAATCTTTACAAGATAAAGTACAAGGGTACTGGAGACGTTGCAGCGTGGAGTACCTGACCTCGCTTCAGCAAAACCACGGTGGTCACAACCTCAGTCCAATATTCAACTCAACGATTTGGTCGTCATCAAACATACAAACCTACCACCGGGGAAATGGTCTATGGGTCGAGTTACAGCTATCCACCCAGGCAAGGATGGCAAGGTTCGTATAGTGACCTTCAAAACTGCCAATGGACAATTACTTAAACTAATACATAAGCTATACTAAAACTTTGTTCCACGGTTGGCGGAATGTTAGAAAATATTTTAATCAATTCTTATTGTACATACTTTTCGATTTCAATGCTTCCTCGTTTAATTTGTACTTTCAATAATTTGCAAATTCGACTGGATTCAACAATAATTTAGATTTAATTATGTATAACACTTAATGTATAACACTAAAGTCAATTGTAGCTTTGAAATGTAACATAACTTTCTTTCACTTATGATTCAACCAATAAAGAGGTACATACCATCAAAATCGTTTCAAGTCTTTTATTTGCAATAAACTTAATTTATATTCGCATAATTCTACAACAATGGGTTTTAAGATACCACATCTTTTGTATACTGGATATTGGTTGCTTGTCAACTTATTGTGAGAACAAATCATAAAATTGTCTCCATTTCGAGAAATCCCCATCGAGTTTTGGAATTGTGGCCTTTGGTAGTTTAAGGGAGTTCTGCCTTGTGATGTCGTTGGACATGCCCGATTCACTATATCCACAGTTTTGGGGCTGAATTTAAGGTGACAAAGTAATAAGGCTTTACTGAATCTTTTCCTCTACGTGGATGAATTCCCCTTGATTGTAACCAATTGTTGGTTCTTCACAGATTTCCCAGATCGAGTTGTGTATCTCATAAATTTGGTTTAAGTCTCCGGTGTAATTTGCATTATCGAATGGCCTTTGCAGCGATGATTTAATCACTATATAATGCAAATGAGCCTTTGAATGTCATAACTATGATTTGGGCGTGAAATTATATGGCCTTCAGAATTCACGCCGTCACGATTTATAGCTTTTCCTTCCTATAGTGAAAAATTGCTGTTCTCAATTTTTACAGCAAATTCATCTCTATATGTTCTGGCGGATTCTTGGCGGAATAGAAGTACTGGTTCGCATAATACTTACCCGGGTACTCGTTACATATCGCTTAATTTCTGGCTTCTTAACTCTCCCAGAGTCCGTTTAATTTAGCCATCAACTTCTGGTAGTACAAAGTTATTTTCCTGTCCGGCCTATCCTTTTTTTAATTTGTAACTAGGCGTTAAATATCGTCTCCCGTGTCCTTATGTTTTGTGGCCTACTTCTCCATAGTTGATGATTGATGTATTCAGTTGTTTGATGTATGGTTACCAGTCTTTAGCCCTGGTGGACGCTTTTATTATTTTTGTAATTGCCAAATGCAATTATGTTGGGGTCACCAAAATATTTAGATTTGTTTGTATAATATGTGTGCATCAAGGACATAAACTTGATATTTTAATTTTGGTTTGTGAACAAGCACTTAAACTTGCTTACCACAGGAGACTTAAATGTAAAATTTAAATAATGTGTAGTGTCCAATTGAATACTAGCTCGAAATTGATTTATTCGGCCTTAAAGACTTAAATTTAGCTTATTCTACAAATTAATATTCAAACTAATAATAATAATAATTATGCACTGACGCAATAAATTACTGCACAGAACTGCACCATCAGAAGGTTGAATCCGGTGGCTTAACCTATGTGTTGTTGAAGTAGTACCATGCACTAGCTGCGTCAACATATTCATGTTTAGTATGTAGGCTTGAACAACAACATCCACTTTGAACGTAAATTTACAATATTTCTCAACGTGGAACATGCGTAACTCAATCAATTTCGTATAATAATATAATACTGAGTTGACATTATTGAGTGCATATGAGCTGTCAGTGTCAGAATAACATATGATTCAAAAAGAAACCAACAGATGGCCCACGCCTTATGTTACAGAATTTTTTTTCCCTGGATTGAAATTTCTGCATCTCTTACTTTTGCAATTTTTTCGGTAAGAAATAAAAGAACACAAGGTATAATATCGCACGAGAGGATGGAGATTGAAGGCCGAACAGGAAATTTTCCGAAACAGAGAAGTCAAATAAAATAATCAAACAAATCTTCTTTTTTTTAAAAAAAAACACGCTTTATTTAAGCATGTAATAACACGGATAAAATAAGTTAATGTTTTTATTTAGATAATGCAATACCAAATGTTAGGTATACCTACTTAAGTGGTCAAACCCACCTACCATATAATACAATTCATATTTCGCATTAGTACATTCTAACAAAAATAAATTTACTTATTATCTTTATCACAGAGACTGAATTATTATTTTGCGGTTAGTTACTTGTATTCAAAAAGCTATCGCGGGTGTAATGTTCATAAAAGTAGGTATCAATTGTAATCCGATGATATAAGAAAACGATTTGTCTCTTTGCGTGTCGGGCAACAACTCTCCTTTATTCTTCTTTTCTTTTTACATCGTTGTCTCTTAAGGCTAGACTTATGTGTATGTGTAGCAATGTATGTGAATAATGATAACAATGATAATAATAATAATGATTTTATTTACTATTTGTAATTGCCTACAGAGAGCATGCTACTACTTTATATATGTAACTACAAATCGGCCGTCTTGACCATTAAGATCCCTGATCTTGAGAATTCTGGAATTTATACTACTTTTGTTAAACCAAGGTCGCATGTTCTCGACTGCCGAGACTCCTTGCTACGGTAGCTGTGACTGTAGAAACCCTTCCCCGTTTTCGAGTACGTATCGATCATTTCGCATAACTTTTGTTATCTTATACGGACCACGGAAATTTCGAATTAACTTCTTGGATGCACCAGGGTGCGAGTCGAAAATTTTCACCATTACATAGTCCCCTGTGATAAATTTTGTTGGTTTGCAAGGTTTTTTGTCTATATACTGTTTGTTATAATTTTGTTTGTCTTTGTGTAGCTTTCTGTCGTATTTTGCTAAGATCAGGGCTCGTTTCTACCTGCTCTAACTCTATCAAACTACATATCTTCAAGTACATTCTCAACCTTTCGTCTTTGGTCTGTATCAAACAGCATTACGATGGGATGTTCCATTATCGTGCGGTGTATTGTATTCCTTAGCGTATATTCTACCGTTTTTGGTACATAGTCCCAAAGTATTCTCCCTTCTGGACTTCTATTAACTCTCTCCACCTGACCATTACCTTGCGGGGACCCCGTAGCGACCTTAACTTGCTGCACGTTTTTTTCCAGCAAGAATTCTTTAAGCTCGACGGAAGTGAAACAATGCACTTAGGTCGACTGTAAGCTCTGAAATAATCTGTTAAGGCTCATTCGTATTTATTTGTGGTCTTTGTGGGATATAGTCTTTTTTTTTTCTTAATAGTGATATAATTTATTTCTTCTTGTAAATTCATTATAATTCACAAATCTTAAAATAAGTAAATAAAAATCTTAAATGTAGAACAATAATATACCAATTATATAATCAAAAGATTGATGGCATTCTATATTTTAGATTACAAAAGTAATGAAAATAGTATTGAATGTCACTCGAAGGACTTTAACAATATAAAATTCAGTTTTTTGGGTGGGATAACTCTGCAGAAGCAAATCGCCAAGAAAAAGTACAAGATTAAAATATTTTAAGCGATTTAAAATTACCGTTTTATATATTTTAGGTGATATATATTTTAGGTGAGTAAGTGTAATCTTTTGTATCGTGGGGTGCAGGCTTCTGTATTTCATTAAGCTCTCGAGTAATACAAGTTACATATTTTATCTTTTTTACCATGAATTGTTCAAGTTGCAGTGAAAAAATCGATCGAAGTAATCCCTTCAAAATAGACTGCCTTGACTGTAAATGCGTGTGTTGATATTCACCAATCCGATATAGGCTTTATGACCTCTACCAACAACAAGTTTCGCTGTGGTAAGTGTACATCTCTTCGACGTACAGCAAATACCTATTGCTAAGCCCAATGCAGTATCAGTCTCCTCACAACTTAAGCAACAACAAAATGGTGCTGGATCTGCAAAGCAGCAAACAATACCTGAACGTAGACAAACAGAAGCAGCAACAATACCTCCAAGCATTATATCGGCGTCAATTAGCAGGCAATCTGTTGCGGAAAGTACAGTGTCGGTGGGTAACGTTGGGAGTTCAATAACCCTTCAATCACTATACGAGAGATTCTCAATTTGAAAAATATAAACACAGAATTTCTCCATACGGCTCAGCAGCTGAAAGAAGAAAATGCAACACTGAGAACAAGAGTCGTTACACTGGAGAGCAAATTGAAAAAAAAAATACAAATATTTATGGTTCAGTAAATTAAACATTTTGTTGAAAAAGGCTGATAATGGTAAAGAGTCGTTGTTATAAGATCTTTTGATGATCTAGCAGTAATTGAATAATAATTTTTATGTTCGTAAATGATAGCCTCAAAAACGACTTTACCACTAAAACCATAAAAAATTGTCATGTTATTCTCTTTTGTAATTGCAAGGAAGATAAACCTGTTTATAAAGTGCATCAAAACATAAGAAGCCTGCGACAGAATTAGTATGTAATCTAATATGAAGTTACCTGACATTATATTCGTGTCAGAGATTTGGATATATTCTTTTGAAAAGGATGACTACAATCTTCCCTACTACGACTTTTATCCTAACACTAATGATTCTTATGCGGCGGGAGGAGTGGGAGTATTTGTGAAAGATTCCTATGAGCCCAAAGATGTTTCAATTAGTTTCAAAAGTTCTGATGTTATTAAAGTCACCTGTACCATTTATATTGTAACCTTTAATATGGTTTGTGTGTACAGACTTCAAAATGTGCCTCTGGAAATGTTTTTAAATGAATTTTCCGTATTTTTCAACAAAGAAAAAGCGACTAATCTCATTATCCTTGGTGATCTTAACAGAGATATCCTCTGTACCAATGTTACAGTAGACTCGTACGAATCTCTATTCGCTGAACATGGATTAGTATTTTTTATTAACGAAACAACTAGACCTATAGCAAATACTTGTCTTGACCATGTATTTAGTCGCTTAAAAAGCAACACACACAAAAGTTAGCTATGGCATATTAATGGGAAAACTATTGAGAGAAAACTGGTATGATTTATATACCGAAGTAAATGCCTGCCTAGCTTATGAATTGTTTTTAAAAACTGTAAAAAAAACACATTATTAGCTCTAGCGTTCCTATAGACCAATGTAAGTCAATAGTTAAACTCAAACCCTGGGTGAATGATTCACTTCTCAACCAAATTAAATTGAAACATAAGCTACGTAGTAAAACCTACAAATACCCACTTAATCTTTCCTTAAAAAGTCGTTATACACATTTGTGTCAAAAAATTAATAAATAAATTAAAAGATGTCGTAACAAATTCTTTGAGAACAAAGTAAGGAGTGCACAAGGGAATAAGAAGCTGTAAACTGCATAACTAATCGAAAACCTAAAAACTATAACGACTCTATAACACTGAAGAATGCAGATGTTAACGTTATCGATCATGCAGCTGTTGCAGATATGTTTAATCAATACTTTATCTCTGTTGCGAAGACGTTTTCTTCATGTGTTCCTTCTACGTCCTGTAGCGCTTGCACAGAAACTCAACTTTTAGACAGCTCATTTTCCAGAAACAGCTTCGTTTTCAAGCCCATTTCGGGATATGAACTAATAAAAACAATTAACTCTCTTAAAACTTCTAATTCTAGCGGTGAAATAGCCAATGTGATTGCTATTTTCAAAAAAGATAATAGAAAAGACAAAATTAATTTTGGACCTATTTCTTTGCTCTCTGTGATATCCAAAGTTTTTGAGAAAGTCGTGAAATATAGAGTTGTGAAATATTTCAACAAGATTAACTTTTTTAGTGAAAATCAATTTGGTTTAAGAGAAAACCATTCCACCGAAAACGCAGGACTTTTTGTAGACATAACCAAAGCCTTGGATATGGAAGATCACAAAATTCTTTTGGGTAAATTGTATCGGATACGTTTTTAAGGATTTATTGCAGATTGGCTTACATCGTATCTTGAGACAGATTGCAAAAAGTAAAAATCGGGGTAACTCTTTGAGGTTCCAAAATTATCAACCTTGGCGTTCCACAATGTTCGGTTCTTGGTTCCTTACTGTTTCTTGTATATGTTAATTCAATCTTCAGCCTTCCATTTGTCGGTTAGCTAAAGAAATTTGCTGATGACTTTGCGTTTGCATACGGCTCTAGTAATTGCTTTGACCTAGTTGCTGAAATCAACCAAGATATCCACTTGTTAAGACTCTGGTTTGCGCAACACAAGTTAATACTAAGCAGTAAGACAAAGCTCATGTTCTTAAGCCTTACCGATAAAGTGTCCCCGGAAATTAACATTGTGTTCTATGCAACTAACTGTAGCAGATTCAACCTATGTAACTGTGACTATAACATCTTATACAATGAAGAGTTTGGTTGTAGTGTTAACTGCTTCAAAATTGAAATAGTTAAGATATATAAGTACTTAGATGTTATAATTGATCAAAATCTAAATTGGTGCGATCACATTTATATCTTAAATCAATACCTGCTATCCACTCTGCTAAGCTTCTATCGATTAAATAAGTACTGCTTTACGAAATTGTTATAAAATATCTATTTTGGTAGAACTGCTAACAAAATCCAGCAACTAACTGTTCTACAAAAATACGTTATAAGAAGAATATGTTATGCGTCTCGATTAGCCAATACCTTAGCCCTTTTTAATAAACTAAACATTCTGCCTGTAAGACATTCGTATTACTACAAAGTTCTCAAAATTTTTTTTTTATTAGAGGTGGTTACTTGCAAAGTCCCATATATGAAACCTACAACCTTCGAAGCAATACCAGTTCCCTAGTCAGCATAAAACATTTTTGTACCTCTAGTCTAAAAAAACTTCTACGCAATTGTATCTTGCAAACTGTTCAATTGTTCAATTGTTTTTAGGAGTATTTTCGAGCAGATATCACGCAAATATAAAAAGCGTCTGAGAGTCCATGGAAAATACATTTTCAATGTTTCAGCATGATTCAAAAAGCTCATTCTAGAATAAATAGTGAGCCCCACGTGTTTAAATTCTTTAACTTTCTCAATTAAAAAATCCATTTATCACTACAGTGATAATCTGCTACAAAAAGATTGGGAAGAAAGAGCAGACGCAGTCAGATGCATGGAAATAAACATTTGCTTCGAAGTTATGTAAGGATAATAAACTGAAAAACGTTATTTTAGGTTTAGAGCTTATAGCCAAGTTATATTCTGCAAACCATTTTCTCAGTTAATTGAGATCCCAATTATTGTCCGAAACAAGATCCAAAGGACTGTTACAACCATACGAAAAGCCAACATCATTAGCAAAAGCAGTTGGTGTACCTTTAAAATTAAGTGCAATAACTGGGCTTATGTAAATCAAGAACAAAATTGGTCCTAGAACAGAGTCTTGGGGTACACTCAAATTGAAGAACTCAACTTCACTCCTAATATCCTCTTATTTCACTCTTTGCGACCTATTTCCAAAACACGACATGAACCAATCTAGAATGAAACCACGAAAACCAGCTTTTTCCTGTTTTCTCAATAAAAGATTATGATTGACCATATCAAAACATTTGGTGATGTCAATAAACAAACCATTTGAGATTATTTGAGAGCAGAACTGTAGTAGAGCTTCTTCAGTTGACTTCCCCTTTTGAAAACTAAATTGGGTTGAATTAAAAAACTAAGTTGCATTTAAAAAAAAACTCACTAACCTATTTTTTACAAGTTTCTCAGTCTTACAAACTTTGTGAAGGCGTCTGTTACCACAAGTATATATTTCTTCACAGCCAATAATGGTCTGTGTGGACGACTTCGAATGGTTTTTGTCCCGGCATATTGTGAAGAAAACGTTCTTCTCTTCCTTTTTAAGATGAATAAACTATACACTTAAGACAGTTTCCTTATTCCTTATTCTCTTATTTTAGGAAACCAAAAATTTTTCGATATAAACTCGACCACCTTATCCGTACCTACGTGTTCTACTTCATTATGGTATTAATATAAAATGTAGTTTTTCATATCCTCTAGTACAAAAAATGCAACTGTACTATCATATTTCATTCTGTAGGCAACACCGTTCCTCATTTCATATAATGCATGCTCTGACTTTTCTAACATTTCCCTGAAGCTGACTATAGTTTTGTCTTTAGTTTGACATATTATTAAATTATCTTTGAACATATTTGTTTCTTATGTTAAGACATTAGTGGACCTACTCAGCGCATCAACATGTTTCATTCGGCTACAAGCAGGATATTGCAACTATGTTTAATGCCCACCTACCGATCCTTGGGTTCAACTCTTTTTATTTAGGCTTAACGTAAGTGAGTTGCAGTCTGTTATTTTCTTAAACTTTTTACCCTAAAGATATACTCAGAAATGACTCAGTGCACTGACTATTGCTAACGTTTACAGTTCGAGACTGTAATACTTATTTTCAGCGTCGGTAGTTCATTTAAAATATTGTAATAAAAAACTGGGTGCATTTTTCCGTTTTTCTCTTTTTGTAGTAGGATTGCTCTAAAACCTAAAGCACCAGCATCGCAATACAATTCAGTCTCATCCTTCCAATCAAAGAATGCGAGGACAGGGGCTTTTACCAACTTTTTCTTAAGCAACTTATGCAATTCTTTGTCCTTTCTAGTCAAGTCGTGTAATGGTTTGGCTATAGTTGAGAAATCTTCAACGAATCTTCGTAAATACGAGCACAAACCAAGAAAACTTTGAACTGCATGTGCCTTTTGTGGAACCGGAAATTTTGAAATTTGCCCCTATCCTTTGCCTGTCTGCCTTCTCCTGTAATCGTGAAACCCAACTACTTAACACTCTTTTGATAAAACTCACATTTATATTGTTAGGAAGGTGTGATGCTGACGAAGTAAAATTGTACAACAAAAAATGTTCCCTCAGAAATTGTTGTGATATGATATTTCAACGTATAATATTACACAGACGACGAAACGACAAAATACCTGAGAAAAACAACGCTCGTGGAATTGAATACAAAAAACATGAATGCATAGATCAGTATAAGGTAGTTTAAGGTAGATGATAAGTATGAGTGAATAAGGAAAAATCGAAAAGTTTAATTCTAGACCCGCTAACGAATAGACTAACAAATAGAGCAATAAAATTTACTGTAATCTAAATAAGCTAAATTTCGTGTGGTTTTAGTTTTCTGTTATTGTCTTCATTTCTGCTGTTCGACGATACTTATTCAACAGTTTGATTCGACAGTTTTAGACAGTTCGGTTTGTTTCTCTTTTTTTGATAATACACAAAGGAAATACTGGAGGCGAATCCGCAGCTAACAATTCAGCCCGCGTGTGACGTTTTTTTTTTATATTTTAGTCACTTGTGAAGCGCTCCACAAGTGATACCACGGGATACCGAGTTATCTCAAAAAAAAAAAAAATAATAATAAATAAATAAATTTTCGGGAATAAAAGAAAGTATCCTAATCCACTTAATTGTTGTTGTGTAAACTACGTGTAGTAAAAAAAAAAAATAGTTGCAGAACCTTAAAAGGAATATTGCCGTCTCGCTGATGATTGATATGAAGCTGATATTAATTTTTATTATGTAAGTTAATAAATTATGCAAGTAGACTTATATTAAGTTTGATAACATTGTAAAGAGTGGATAAAGACAAGAGAAAGTTGTCTCGATAACAAGGTCAAAAGATAAGCTCAAACATATTAAACTCCTACATCTCCTAGTGGATGTATCAAATCAAACTCCCTTCAGGAGAGATTGAATGAAAAAGTTGTAAGTGGGTAGAAGAAAATGAGGGAAAATATTGGATATTACTTTCTAGGTGGGTCAGTACAAAAGCTTTTATGCCCCTTAGCGGCAGTGATAGAAAGTGAAAGTAACCAAAGTATTAACAATTCAGAAAATTTAAACACAATAATGTCTGAAATACCAATCAATGTTCTAATATCCTTTATCCCTATTTTCAATAGTAACGGTGATGAGGTGTTTAGTTTTATTGACGCGTGTAACGATGCTCAAGAGGAAGAGCAACGGCTCAACCTATTTAGATCAAATGTTAACAGGAACTGTTCGAGTAGAAATTTAGCAAGGGTTTATTATACAGAAACAAAATGTTTTATCTGTTGCAAGCTATGTCATATTGCCAGAAACTGCAGATTACCTAGGAAAGATAGGGAAAAGCAAAACGCACAGAGAAACCGTTCAAGTGACCCAGGACCAAGTTCTAGTAGGCAAGAAACCAGTCCCAATCTTTCACATGTGCATAAGAAAGAATTCAAAAAAGATTCCAATGTTAGGAATTTAACAGTATTTAATGAGATGAGTAATTCAGAAAGCCCTCACGTCAACGTGGTAATTGACAACAAAATTAAAAGAATGATAATTGACACAGGAGCGGAAGTATCGCTAATATGCGCTAAGCATGTGTATGAACATGAAGTAAACACAAATAGTTACCTCTCCTATAGTTTCTTGTAATCTACTACCTAATTTTTTAAACTTAATAAAAAAGTAGCTTAGAACATCTGTTTATTTCCAAATAACAAAGGTAAAGCTATAAGTAGAGAAATAAAGTTTCAGGTAGTGGAAAATGGATTACTTGGGCAGTATGATGGAATATTGGGTAGCCATCTTCTTAAGGAAGGAGGTTATTCCATCCATTATAAAGAAGGTATACTGAAAAACAGGTACGAAGAAATAACTTTAAAGTATTTATTTAGTATTTTTGAAGTAAAGATCTGAAGCATTTAGAGTTGTACAAATAAAAAATGGTAATGAATTGAAAGAGGATATAGTTGTGCCAAGACAGTTAGTAAAGGAAGGAATAATTATACTAGAATGTATAACCAAAAACAACAATGGTGAATGTGTGGCCACTATTCTTAATACGACTGAAGAAGATTTTAACGTTAGCGAAATCCAAATTGTCGGAAGAAATTTAGCGGACTTTGAGGTCAAAAAACAAGAGAGTATAGTTAAAATGCAACCGCCATATAATCAGAAAGGAATCAAGTCATTTTTAAGAATGGCAGGATATTACCGAAAGTTTGCAAAAACTTAAGTAAAATAGCAGAGCCCCTAAATAAATTGCTAAAGAAAAATGTATTATTTGATTCGGGAAAAGAGCAAGAGGAATCATTCGAAAAGTTGAAAGAAGCAATTACCAAATTTCCAGTCCTACAATACCCAGACTATAAAAAGGAATTTAAAATTACAACGGATGCCTCGAACAAGGGAATTGGAGCTGTTCTCAGCCAACAACACGGTTCAAAAGATTTACTAATTCAGTATGTCAGTAGGACACTAAATAAGGCCGAACAAAATTAAAGCACTACTGAAAAAGAGTGCTTGGCCATAGTTTGGGCAACGAAGCAGTTTAGACGTTACATTTACGGGAGAAAATTCATCGTTCAGACAGACCACAGGCCACTGACTTGGCTATTTAATGTAAAAGATCTTGGATCTAGACTCCTCAGGTGGAGGCTGAAACTGAAGGAGTTCGAGTATGAGATCCTTTATAAAAACAGATGCGAAAACGTTGTTGCAGATGAATTGTCTCGGAACGTAAGAATGATGCAGCAGGAAGAAGATAATGATAATGGGAAAGGTAATAATCAGGAAATAGACAGTTTCGAAGAAGTAGACCAACTAATAGATGAAATAGTTAATAATATGATGAAAGACAATACAGCTCTTCCAAGTAGCGAAGTTGAATTAGAAGAGGAACAAGTAGAAGAATTACACATTAGTGAGCCAGGAAAAGACGAATGTAATAGAAATAATATTCGCAGAGAAATAACCGATTTAGAAGAAAGAAAAAGCATAATAAAAGAAAGTCATGATGGGTTACTAGGAGGTCATACAGGGCAGAAAGCGACCTATGTGAAACTAAAGATGAAATACTACTGGAAAGAAATGCAAAAAGAAGTTGAGGAATACATAAGAAATTGCAAACATTGCCAAACAGAGAAAGTAACCAGGCAAACCAAACGAAACCCAATGAAAATAGTAACCTCAGCAGAAAAAGCGCTCCAAAAAATATCTATGGATTTGATTGGCCCACTTAAACAAACAAAATATGGATATAAATTTGGCCTGGCAATTCAGGACGACCTATCAAAATTCATTGAATTTGTACCATTAAAAGATAAAGCAATGGAAACAGTAGCTAGAGTTATCACCAATGATTTGATTCTAAATTTTGGATTGCCGAAAATAATATTGACTGATAACGGCATGGAATTTTGCAACGCCCTATTTGAGGAGTTTTGTAGAATTTTCAAAATGCAACACATCACTACTAGTATAGCCCATCCCCAGGCTAATGGTTGTGTAGAAAGGGCACACTGTCGTTTACTAGAATATTTAAAGGCTACAGGAAAGGAACTAAATAACATGCAAGATTGGCATGAACGAATGCCTTACGCAAGTTTCTGCTATAACACAACAGTGCATACCACAACGGATACACTCCGTATGAACTCGTGTATGGTAATTTGGCAAACAAACCTAGTGAGTTAGAGTTAGTTAGTTAGACGAGAACTATGAGAAGAGTACATTCGACTACTTAGATGAGTTAAAAGTGAATCTCTTAACTAAACCAGAAAAGCTAGAAATAGGACTTTGAACGCAAAACAAAAGGCAAAACTACGATATGATAAGCACATAGGGAAACCGGTAGAGTATAAAGTAGGACAACAGGTTTTAGTAAAAAATTCAGTAAAAGGTAAGTTAAAAAGTAATTTTAAGTTACCGTTTAAGATATCAAAAGTTTGTCACGTATTGATTAAGTTAGGAAATAAAGAACAAAAACACAATAAATCCAACATTCGACCGTACTTTACAGGAACATCGAAATAAGGAAACTAACCGATAATAGTGGATTATATTGTAACCTTAAAGGACCCGCCAGAAAAATAGGAAGCAAGGTAACATTAGTAAACAAAATAAGTGTTAGGAATTTAAACGAATACATAGAAAATAAAAGGCAAATTGTAAAAACAGTTAACGATGAATGTGTAAAACATATTAGCAATTGGGAAAAGTATCAAGAAATTGTAAAGAATAATTTCATAAAGCTAGAGCATAGAGTTCATGTTATCTATAATATAATGGGTAAGGAAACAAGATTTCGTAGGGGATTATATTAGTTCATATAATCGGTACTGGATTTAAACCGTTATTCGGTACCATGGATAATGAGGACGCCGAATATTACGCAGAAACTGTGAATACAATCAATTCAAATGAGATTAGAATAAAAAATGTGATGGAAGAAAATGGGAGAATCATGACAAAAGTA
The DNA here is from genome assembly GCA_907269105.1 of Volucella inanis. Taxonomy (NCBI): domain Eukaryota; kingdom Metazoa; phylum Arthropoda; class Insecta; order Diptera; family Syrphidae; genus Volucella; species Volucella inanis. The sequence goes on from OU026158.1 coordinate 10,733,486, forward strand.
AGTAAGTAGGTAATTGACGTAGGAGCAATTCAGAATGTAACCGCAACCAAAATCAATGAAATAATTAGCTCAATAAATCTTATAAAGACAGAAGGCAGACAAATTCAGGAAACTAATTCCATACATTCATACTTTAACGAAATAATGAATAAAATAAATTTTAAGATTATACAATTAGAAATAGAAATAGAACAGATTTTAGACAGTTTACTTTTTATTCAAAATGGTGTTACACCGACGTGTAATTGAACCACTACAACTTCTTGATGAATTGAACCAGTTGCACCTAGACAACTATCTTTTATTTGAACTAACCATAGCAAATTATGCAAATATTATAAAGGAAATTGAAATAAAAGCTTATGTAAAGAACCAAGAGATCATTGTATTATTACAAATATCAATTGTAACAAAAGAAGAATTTGATTTATTTGAAATTATTGCAATCTCAAATATTGTAACAAACGGTGTAGTTTTAATTGGTGTGCCTAATAAATTTTTGATAATAAGAAGAGATAAGGAACTTTACAATTTAAAAATAATCTGGAAGACTGTAAAGAAATTAATAAAAATTATATATGCAAAACCGAATCATATAAGAATACTCTTGATTTTACAAACTGCGCAATAAATTTTTTTATGCGCAACAAAGCTAATAACTGTAACTTAAAGACAATCAATTCAGATATTAAAATGTTATACAAAATCAAAACAAACATGTTTATATTTGTTGTTACTCAAGAAAAAAAATATAATTGTACATGTAATAATGAAAAAACTAAAGGAACTCTTATTAATGTAGGAATATTAACTATACTCGAAAATTGTACTTTTAACACAGTAGATACTAGTATAAGAACGATAAGTAAACCAATAGAAATTGAATTGAGAGATAAATTTAATACAAATGAACTCGAAGATTGTTGCGTTAATGTTAAATTAGATAGCGTTGAACTAAACACAAAAATGTTAAATAAAAATAAAGTAAAAAATGTAGAAGAACTTAGCAATCAACATACAGAACTAGAAGCATTTTTACAGGAATCGGAGGCACCTTAGCATTTTATGCAGTACTGGTAACTGCATACAAGTGTGGCTGTAGATCTGAAGGGCGAACAACCCTCACCCTATTCAAAAAATGTTTTAATCGCAAAAAGAAGAGGTACATAAAAGAGTTACCAGAGCCCACCAGATCATCCCCAATGATATCATCGGAGACCATAACAATGGAACGAGTCGAACCAAGTTTAAGGGTTAGATACCCATAAACTCGTTTTAAGGAAGAAGGTGTTAGGAAGGTGTGATGGTAACGAAGAAAAATTGTCAAACAAAAAATTTTCCCACAGAAAATGTTGTGATATGATATTTCAACGTACAATATTACACAGACGACAAACCACGAAATACCTGAGAAAAACAACGCTCGCATGAATGCATAGGTCGGCATAAGGTAGTTTATGATAGATGATAAGTATGAGTGAATAAGGAAAAATCGAAGAGTTTAATTCTAGACCCGCTAACGAATAGACTAAAAAATAGAGCAATAAAATTTACTGTAATCATAAGCTAAATTTCTTGTTGTTTTATTTTTCTCTTATTGTCTTCATTTCTGTTGTTCGACGATACTTATTCAACAGTTTGATTCGACAGTTTTCGACAGTTTTCAACAGTTTGGTTTGTTCCTCTTTTTTTAATAATACACAAAGGAAATACTGGAGGCGAATCCCCAGCTAACAATCCAGCCCGTGTGTGACGTTTTCTTTATATTTTAACCATTTGTGAAGCGCTCCAGGTGTAACAATATATCTTTAGCTCTAGCTTATTCAAGACCATTCTATCCAACACATCGGAAAGTATTTTAAAATAATAAATAATAATAAAATACATAAAAAAATACATTGTAGCAAACATAATATTCCGACGTAGCTTATAGGACTCCCTGAGTCTATGTCCTAGGGAAAAAAAATGTTGTAACTACTCTCACAATAATAAAAAATATAAATTTCTTACGTAATAATTTTCATTCTCGTGTGAGCCGCTGACTTTCTCTTCGGGCACCCTGCATCCGTGAGGCCAATTACTCTACAGGCATAATACGCTCCTTACTCTCGCCTGAGTTTTCTGCACTCGACGGCAACATGTCCCAGCGAGTTGCAGTTGTAGCAAATCAGTCGACGTCGATGGCTTGTTTTCGTTTTTTCTTATTATCCCGCTCGAGCACCAGGGGGATATGAATACCCTTTTATTGGCTTTTCTCCAGGGCGCGGGCGGGTGGTGTAGTAGTTTGAAACTCAGGGGTATTGTGTTTCGATATTTTTTCCAGAGGTGGTTGTCAAACTGGAGGCAGCTCATTCTCAACCAGTGGGTTTTAGTACGTGATAGTTGTTAAATCGTTACATTTAGCCCAGCCAGCAACCACTTCAACATCAGTGTTATGCCTTCATGTCAGAGTTGACGCCGACGGGATTTTTATATAACTACATACAAATTCTATGAAGACTTTTTCAGAGAATTGCCTCGCACGGGATTCGAACCCGCGACCCTCTGCTTGAGGAGTCTATGTATATACCACTGCACCACGGCCACCCCCTTGAAGGTCGTTTGTCCTCGATCCTGTGACATTTTGTTGAACGCCTTAAGCAGACTTGCTTTGGTTATGAAATTTTGTATATGGGAATACATTTTCGTTGTATTATCGACGAACCCGTCCATCATGTATTCCACCAACTCTTTATCATCCATATTCAATCCTGTCGCCAATCTAACCTTGTCGGTGAAATATTTGGAGAACGTTTCAGCTACTTTCCATTTTCGTCCCTAAAACCACTTGCGAATCACAATCCGGTTTTCTTTAATATCTAACGTCTCTCTTAGTTGGCTGCACAGCTCTTTGACACTCTCTCGCAGGAAATTCGGTTTCGAGTACAACCACTTTGTGTGCCTTCCTTTTAGATTAACAAAAAGCAGCGTGGGAAGCATCTGCTCCTCGACCGCATACACCTGTCGCCCGTTGTCTAGCTGTGACAGCCGGGTCATTCTATGAAGGATCGACCGACATTCTGAACGAAATTCCTCCGATTTGGCTGAAAAGTGGTAAAAATACTCATTGGTGTGGTACGAATCATAATCATATCATAAAAATCATAATCATAAAAAAGTTTTGCAGAATTGGATATAGTTTGCGTCTAACGCAACTTCAAAAATTGGCAAAAAATCAAAATTTATGCTTTCTTTTATATCTAAAAAAATCATAACTATGGCTCTGCTCATCAGAATTTGATAAAATATACTTTGCTGAATTCAAGAAGAGGTGAACTTTCAAAGATTTGGAATAATTTTTATTTTCAAGGACGAAAAATATTCCAGAATATCCTTTTTACATATAATCTTGAATAACTAAAAAAAATTTATTTATTTATTTATTTTTTATATATATATATATTACATATAGAGAGATTCGTTATCTATTTCCATTTCAAATTTCAAGTTGGGATCTCTATGACTTCGGTCAAAATAATATTTTACAGGCCGCTAAATATTTTGTAATAAATATTTTCATTTAAAAAAAAAAAAGTCACACTGGGGCCTTTATATCCCAAGGCCTTAAAAACTAAAAAAATCATTATTTATTATCTTTTAAGAGTATATACATATTCTTCTGATGAAAAGAAAAATACTTTCCTTTTATAACTCCTTGTGAAACAGATGATATATGATGAAGTCTTCTTATTTCCGGCACAATTCTTAATTTAGAAAATCTCGATTCCATCTCTTCTTACCAAGAGAGGTCGCAAAGAAGTTCCATTTAGCATTCACTCCAAAATCCTGTTCATGCAATGTTAAATTAAAAAAATTCTTTTTGTTTTTGTACAGCAGATCCGTCGGAAAAATAAATAATTTTCTAAAAATGTTGGCATTTCTTTTTGAGGAACTCTAAAAAATGACGCTGAAATAAGTGTACTGCGATAGTGCCATGCTTTAAGCAGTCACTGATTACAACAAAACTTTCATTTTTAATATCATCCATCTGGTTCCAGTAATGTATTGTGAAAAGGTGAATCGTCGCCTGTTTGTGAGTCGTGCATCTTGCACAACAAAACCATAATTTTCGGAAAAGTCCAATAAAACAAGTATGTCCGTTTTCATTAAGAGAGTTTTGACTTGGTTTATGTACCTGTTTTGTTGATCAGTTATAAAAACATGACGAATCAAAACACCAAGCCGTTTTAAAAAGCTCTGAATGAAATCTTTAGAGTTTTCAATTCTCACTTTCAATTTTGATCGGTCTGTGTGGGTCCACTGATAGTATGTTACGTCTTCTGTGAATTGACTACTAAAAGCAGTGCAAAAGGTTCTCCTTAATTTAGAATAGTTTGGGCAATTAGGGCACTTGCCGAAGTAACAATTTATATCAGGAGGGTTACAAAACTAAGCAGGCTCTGCTGTTATTGTGATGCTTATCTTCGTTTTCTATCAGCCTTGATATATTGCTACCCTCAAACAGTTGGATTTTTTTATTAGTGCAAACACACACAGAATGAGTTCCTGATACCGCAGCCCAAATGCACAACATTATTATGAACTTCTTTGATCTCCCTAAGGTTAGCCAGAACCAGGCTTTTTTGAATGTTTTTTTTTTTTTTTTGATTTTCAATCTAACAAAAAAGCAAAACATCTTATTTTTGAACCTGAGAAAATAAATTTTTTTTACTTTTTTAGATACGTAGTCTTTTTTCCTGGCATTCCTGGCTGATATCGTCTTCACAGTAAAAACTTTCTACCAATTGCTTGATATCAGCATCCAAGCTTTTCCCATAAGTTGATGGAACGCTTCGATCTTCTTGAAGTTTTCTATATTTCTTGATCATATAGCTTGTCGATCCTGAAACTCTTCTATAATTTTGTCGACACTGCATTCTCTTGAAAGTAAAGACAACAAAACAAGTTTGATGTCTTTGCTTGTAGTTTTATAGACATTTTCTTTTATTTTCCGTACGAAATACTCTTCCTCTCTGGAATTATCTTCATCATTATCTATTGTAACAGAGAAAACTTTCTCAGCAATTTTCAACATAGACTTTTTCAATTTTGACTGCACATATTTTAAGCCACTAAGTCTTCTCTTGTCTAATATATCTTCTCCAATATACTGTATGAATTCATTTATCAAATTGCAATCAATCAAATGCAATGTCTTTATCGAAATACATCTCATCAACTTCAATTTCATCTTCAACCTCTAGCAATGATGGCGTTGTATCAGAATTTCGGATTTGACTCAATTTTTTCCTACACGTAGAGCAAATTACTCATTTTGTGTTCAATTTTGGTTGCATCGTAACCATCCATGGTCATACAGGCCGCAAATCACGAGCACTGGGTTGATGAGGTGGTAAATCCAGAGGATTGCAGCACGTTTTCCACACAAAAGCACTCATTATAAAATAAAATAAGAAATAAGAAAATAAGAAATATTGCAACTTCAATTTCATCTTCAACCTCTAGCAATGATGGCGTTGTATCAGAATTTCGGATTTGACTCAATTTTTTCCTACACGTAGAGCAAATTACTCATTTTGTGTTCAATTTTGGTTGCATCGTAACCATCCATGGTCATACAGGCAGCAAATCACGAGCACTGGGTTGATGAGGTGGTAAATCCAGAGGATTGCAGCACGTTTTCCACACAAAAGCACTCATTATAAAATAAAATAAGAAATAAGAAAATAAGAAATATTGCAAGTATTTGAAAGTTCGCCTTTTCCTGAATTCAACAAGGTATATTTTATCAAATTCTGATGAGCAGAGTCAAAGTTATGATTTTATTAAATATAAAAGAAAGCATAAATTTTAATTTTTTGTTAATTTTTGAAGTTCCGTTAGACGCAAACTATATCGAATTCTGCAAAACTTTTTTTGCCTTATGATTCATACTACTCCAATGAGTATTTCTACTACTTTTCAGCCAAATCGGAGGGAGGTCGTTCAGATCTCCCCATATAGCTTTGGCGATTTATCGTGGAATAACCCAGCCATATCTCCACGCTTGCATTACCATCAAAATCTACCTACATCTCCTTTCAAATGGCAAACACAAACTGCTGTCCTCCCTCACACTCCCATGTCGCTTTGCTCGTTCTTGTTGTGCTCGCCGTCAGATGTTCTTGCTCGATTATTTCGCTAACGTTTGGCCCCTCTCTGTTGTCTATCGACTTTTCATTTTGCTCAACTCTTTAGCAGTTCTATCTCTCTTTTGTATAATTCAGCTTCTCTGGATTCTTCCATCTGGTGTGTTGCATGTATCTTTCGGTTGTTTGTATTTTCTTGTCAATTTTGATCATCTGCCTCCTCTTCGTCGCCGCTCTCATACTCTTCTTTGGATTCTTTATTTTTGCATGCTGTCAACCTTTCGCCTTCTTCCACAACGGTTCCTTTGGGTGCCTAACCTCGTTGCTGGGCAGGTATTTTATTTAAACGTAGAGCGAGTGTTGATTTGGTGCCGTTAGTTGGCAATCTACGGCGCTTCGACCATTCCCGTAACTGTGCGACGGAATCCTCTTTTATGGCACGTTTATTGATTTATCCATCTTGCAACGACACTCACGAGAGGAAATAAATCAAATCCAAGGAAAACAAAAACTGCTGTTATTTATTGTTTTTTTTTTATGAATGCACGTAACTATCTTTTTAATTTTTGGATCGATTGTTTTTTTTTTGTAGACAACACTCTTTTTGTGTCAGGCAACAACTGTCCTTTATTCTTCTTTTCTTTATACATCGTTGTCTCTTAAGACTTATGTGTATTTGTAGCAATGTATGTATCATTATTCACATACATTGATAAAATGATAATAATAATAATGATCTTATTTACTATTTGTAACTGTCTACTGAGATAATACTTCTACCATATATATAACCACTACACAATTAATTTCGATGGATTTGAAGAAGCATGTATTTTCTTTTCAAGCGGAGACAGAAAAGGCAGCAAGATCAACAGAAACAACAAGCATTGCCTCAGAAACAACAAAAAAAAAAACAACAACAACAGAGCGAAGACCTTAAGTTCGTTGGGGTCAAGCCGTTTACCACGGATGCGATAAGGGATGGTGACCAAAAACTACTATTTTTTTTTTAGTGCTGCTAAGGCTCAACAGTAAAACTGATAGTTTAAGAAGTATCAAGTTTCTTTTCTATCATGCTATTAGTTGGGAAAAAATAAAAAGGGTAGTTCGCGTACTTCAATATTAACTCTGCCAGAGGTTCGGGCACGCCGCAAGGAATTGTAACATGCAGTTCAGATGCGTAGAGTCAGATATGGAGAGTGTCCACTCGGTAATGACAAGGAAGAGTATAGGAGTCAACCCTTCTGCGTACTCTTCAGGAAGTCGGGACATCCTGCCAATTATAGAGGTTGTCCTAGGTTCCAAGAGCTGAAATGGAAAGTTCAGTTTAGAAATAACAGTTAATAGAAAAAAGAAAACGTCTAAAATTTTGTAGCGCTCAATTTGTCCTTGCCCGGATAGCAGTTGGATCGAATGGTGCCACAATGACATTAACAAATACGTTGAAAGTTTCCAAAAAGGCACCGACGACGAATTTGAATTTAAAAGCCATCAACACGATAGGGCTGGGATTGGTATACTTTTACGTAAAGGTTTGCACCATAAAATCATATATTGTGGTACTACATTTAATGTGAATAACGTAATCTACATTTCAATAGCAGAAGATTTCCTTATTTGAATATCACAATATTTTATATTCCTTTAAATGTGAACTGCCTTATCTACATTTCAATAGCGAAGCATCAAGCATTGGTGGATGGAAAATGGAATCGAATTTTCTAGCAACGTGGAAAATTATATAGAACGCTGGATGGCACAGATTGTTCTAGAAATGTGTCAATGGAGTATAAATATCAAGATACCCAAGCCTCTGAACATAACTAATTGGAGCTCGAACTAAATGGGCGTGTAATTAAAAATGTTTAAGGAAAATTAGACACATCGACGATACAATTTGCATTTGTGTTTATTGAATATGAAATTGCTTATCACAGTAAGATAAATCTTATAAAATAGTGAAAGCCTAAAAATTAAATTTACAAATTGAACATAATAAAATAAACATACGAATAACAAACGAAATTGGTTTAACAACAAGATATATTTGAATAAAAACATAAAAGAAAACAAGATTCAATTAAAAAAATATGTGAATTTTACAAAAAATTAAGAATTTAATCGAAACAAAACAAATAATAAATAAATACCAACAATTTAAATTAGTTATACTCACTGGCCAAGTACCTCAAAAGTAAATTCCTAAATCTTTTTGTGTTTCTGACTAGTTCATGAGGCAGGGAGTTCCATAGGCGAGTGGCATGAACGAAGAATTGCCGCTCCGATGTCAGGCAAGAATGTGGAGTTTGCATTAAGGTCAGAGTCCTTTGCGACAAAGGAAAAACTAATCTGGTATAGAGATACTCAGGTTGATGCGTCTGTATGATGTCTTGCGAGCAAGATAAGGATCGAAGCAATAGCAGGTTATCGAACGAGCGGCCAACAATACACTTTGAGTAAACTGACACGTGATCATAATTTCGGAGGCCGTAGATATACCGAGCAATATTGTTGTATACAACATTAAGCTTCCTTTTAGAAATTAAGTCAACTTTGCCATAGACCTCACATCCACACAGCAAAATTGGCAGTATAAGCGTTTTCGCCAGCATAGTTCTTATAGCTGTAGGTGTAAACATCTGAGTCGACCAAAGCATACGAAACCCACCATAAGCCTTGCCAATAGCAGAGTTTATATGGTCAGTTTATGTTAGGGAGTCGTTAAAAATAAGTCCAAGATTTCTTGCAGTGTAAATAAAGGGGACGATTTCTTCACCAAGTTTTATCGGTGGAAAGATAGATAGGTTCTGTGTTTTCCTATGAATCACGAGAGCTTTCGATTTTGCCGGATTCAAACATAGAAAGTTACGTTGAGCCCAGGGAAATATATTGTCCAATTCTTCATTTATCAAAACAACAACAACTCTGATGCAACTCTTCTGTCGAAAATGAAAAAACAGAAGAATAATAATAATAATCGACGAACAAAAGAAAAATCTGGAAGAAAAAACGAATAGCCTGGAACAAAAAATGGACGAAAAGAAGAACAGTCTCAACTAACAAAATAAAAATCTGGACGAACAAAAGAAAAAAAATTGAAGAAAAAAATCGATGAACAAATGAAAAATTGAAAAAAAAAAAAAACAGCGTTGAACAAAAATTCGAAGAGCAAAAGAATAGTTTTGAAAAAAATAATGGTCTCGGACAAAAGATGGACCACCAAAAGGAAAATCTGGAAAAATTAAATAACATTGTCCAGCAAAAGTCCGAAGAAATCGATGACAAATTTTAAAGAATAGGGAAGAATATTGACGAAACATTTGAACAAATGGATAGGAAAGTTGAGCAAGAGAAACTGCGAGAATATTTTTTAAGCGGTCCAATGAGAGAGAGGTCTCTCATTCGATGGCCAGACCCCATAGTTTGAAATGGCTACCTATGCGAACTACTTGCGACAATGAGGAAAAGTGGTTTGCCGGCACAATGGACTTGCACGGTGCAGCAGCAGAGTTGTTGCAAACAATAGACATCGAAAAACATAAATATTACGTGGCTTTAGTACAGGCTATCGAGAAACGGTTTGGGGGTAGCCATATGCAGGAAGATACAACATCCAATTGCAAAGCCGAATGCAGCAACGAAGAGAAACATTGCAGCAGCTCTAAGTAGACGTGGGTACACTGCCACATTTGTTATTCCCCACAGGCCAAGAAATAATTGACAATATGGTAAAGTACTCATTCATCAGAAGAATTGCATTTTTTTTTTTTTTTTTTTTTTTTTTTTTTTTTTAACTTAACACTCAAGAGGGTATTACTACCCTTAAAATGCCGGAGCACGTGTTAAGTTTTTCAGAAAATTGGATAGAGAGAGAGAGAGAAGGATGTTTGGGCTCAGTGCTTATTTCGCTCCATAGGTGGCATCCAACATTTATGGGGGATTAAATTATTAATGGAAGTTGACAGAACTTATTGGAAAGCCCAATAAATAAAAAAAAATACATATTCCTAAAACCATTAACGTACCCTTTAAAAGTATTAGATCTTCCCCAGAACGAAAAAACACAAGCTGTATTACTAACACAAAACCCAAGTCAGAACAAACCTAAACATATACTGGCTAAATGAACCTATTAACAAAATGGCGAGCAATGACGTCCTCAAACTATCAACGAAGACCGTATAAACAACGAAGTAGACGAGAAGGAATCTCAAAGACTAATAACGAAAAAAGGCAATAATCCCCACATTAAAAGCAGACGTTTTGAACATTCACGGAAGCACTTAACGAAGCAGTGGAAAAAAAATACACGCTAAAGGTACTGTCTAATAATGGATATCATACATATAATAGATTCACTACCATTTAGAACAGTTATTAAAATGTTACGATAAAAAAAACATTCAATACTCCACCTATAAACCAAAGAAACAACCTCGAAACAAAAACCCTTTGCCTAGTTTTACTATAGGATTTGAAAACCAAGTAAGTAATAAAAACATATATAATATTACATATTACATATTACTTTTGAACCACCCCGACCAAGAAAGGGCATTGCTCAATACATAAACTGCCAAAAATATGGACATACAAAGAACTACTGCAGTAATAACCTAGTATGCGTCAAATGTGCTAGTTCTCATAAAACCATAGATTGCAACATAATATATATAAGCCACAAAATAAAATGTGCATTTTGCAATAAAAGACACACAACAAACAACTAAGGATCCGATATTTACAAGACAGCCTAAGAAAACATATAAAATGAACTAATGACAAGGCAAATAACTATATTAAAGAAATTCCCATAACTCATGCACAGACATAAGCCGAGGTCGCACGCAACAACAATACTCAAGACAAACCAACGAAAACATCAATGTAATCCAGCACCACAACTATAACATGAAGTATCAGTACAAGAACAACCAAAAAAACTTCCATTACAACTCAGTAACGATATAACCGAACTAAAAAAGATAATAAAACAACTTGTAACGCAAATAAGCAAAACGGTGAACATACTCACGTTATTACAAACCAAATTAGACTTAGACAATTTATCAAAAATAACAAAGTATACATAATGCTAATATCTTGAACAAATCTTACAAAAAAAGTTATATTAGTATCCCGAGATACAATATTAAGCATTTCAATCACCTAAACGGAAAATCACATGGTGGTTCTGCAATCATCATCAATAAAAACATCGAATGTACTGAAACTTTACAAACATGAAAAAAGATTTTATTCAAGTTATCACTCCTCACCAAAACGCGTTATTAGCAAAGAACAATTTCAACAGTACTTAGAGTACACTAGGACAAAAAAGTCTCGAAGAGGTGACTTCAATTACAAACATACTGACTGGGGACCCCGACTAACGAACAAAAAAGGAACAATTCTATTAGATGCCTTGAAAATCAACTTTTTAACATCTAGAAAATCAACTTTCTATTGTACGGACAGGAAAAAGATACCTGATATTATAGACTTTTGTATCTTTAAAAACATAAAATTAAGGACTTGACAATAAAATCTTGCCTAGATCTATCATCTGACCACTTTTCAGTTGCAATCGGTTACAAAACTAACACGAAGTCGCAAATAAAACTGAAGAATTTGTGCAATAAATACACAGACTGGGTTACTTTTGTAGAAATTGTAACATACGATTGAAGAATCATATCTCCTTACAGACGACAAAAAAGCTGGATGAGACCAGCTTCGACCTCCCTCCGATTTAGCTGATAAGTGGTGGAAATACTCATTGGAGTGGTATGAATCATAAGGCAAAAAAAGTTTTGCAGAATTCGATATAGTTTGCGTGTAAAGGAACTTCAAAATTTGGCAAAAAATCAAAATTTATGCTTTCTTTTATATTTAAAAAAATCATAACTTTGGGTCTGCTGATCAGAATTTAATAAAATATACCTTGTTAAATTCAGGAAAATAAATAATAATAAAATAATTTTTATTTTCAAGGACGAAGGATATTCCAGAATATCCTTTTTACATATATACCTCAAAAAATGGTGTTTAGTTTTCTTTTTATATTTTTCATATATTATAGAGAGATTCGTCCTCTACTTCCATTTCAAATTTTAAGTTGAAATAATATATAAGTGGCTAAATCAAAAAACTAAATATTTATTACATTACTCCCCTTATCATTCTCACATATAACGAGAGTGCACATACATAAGTACATAGTACATGGGGTGGCCGTGGTGTAGTGGTATATGCATACACTCCTCAAGCAGAGGGTCGCGGGTTCGAATCCCGTGCGAGGCAATTCTCTGAAAAAGTCTTTTCGTAGAATTTGCATGTAGTTATATGAGAATCCTGTGTCAACTCTGACATTAAGGCATAACACTGATGTTGGAGTGGTTGCTGGCTGGGCTAAATGTAACTAAATAACAATTAGCACGTACTGAGACCCACTGGTTGAGGATGCACTTGCTCGTCCCGTCCAGTTTGACAACCACCTTTGGGAAAAATATCGAAACCTAATACACCTGAGCTTCAAACTACTACACCACCCGCCCGCGCTCTGAAGAAAACCAGTAAAAGGGTATTCATAATCCCCTTGGTGCGCGCGCGGGATTATAAAAAAAAAAATTTGCGGTTCACGTCACTGTGCTTGTTTCATTTCTTCAACGACTAGTAACTGCACATTTCCAGTTTTCGAGGATTTTTGAAGTTAGGCTTATTTTATTTGCACTCACTTGATATCAATCTGTCGTGAGCTCGGGATTTATTTTAGATCGTATCGTAATAAGATACACCACGGGGTAGCCGTGGTGTAGTGGTATATGCACAGACTCCTCAAGCAGAGGGTTGCGGGTTCGAATCCTATGCGAAGCAATTCTTTGAAAAAGTCTTTCCATAGAAATCCCGTTGGCGTCAATTCTGACATGAAGGCATATCACTGATGTTGGAGTGATAGCTGGCTGGGCTAAATGTAACGAACTAACAACTAGCACGTACTAAGACCCAATATTTGAAAATGCACTGGTTCTTACCGTCCAGTTTGACAACCACCTCTGGGAAAAATATCGAAACCAAACACACCTGAGTTTCAAACTACTACACCACCCGCCCGCGCCCTGGAGAAAAGCCAGTAAAAGGGTATTCATATTCTCTTGGTGCGCGCGCGGTATTATAAGAAAAAACGAGTAATACAAATTTATAATGAGTGCTTTTGTTCGTGATTTGCGGCCTGTATGACTATGGATGGAAACGATGCAACCAAACTTTATGTGTAGGAAAAAATTGAGTCAGACCGGAAATTTTGATACAACGCCATCATTGCTAGAGGTTGAAGATCAAATTAAAGTTGATAAAATGTATTTCGATAAAGACATTGCATTCAATTTGATTAATGAATGCATACAGTATATTGGAGAAGATACATTCGACAAGAGAAGACTTAGTGGCTTAAAATATGTGCAGTCAAAATTGAAAAAGTCTACGTTGAGAATTGCAGAGAAAATTGTCTCTGTTACTATTGTTAATGGTGAAGATAATTCCAGAGAGGAAGAGTATTTCGTACGGAAAATAAAAGAAAATTTCTATAAAATTACAAGCAAAGGCACCAAACTTGTTTTGTTGTCTTTACTTTCAAGAGAATGCAGTGTCGACAAAATTATAGAAGAGTTTCAGGATCGACAAGCTATATAATCAAGAAATCTAGAAAACTTCAAGAAGATCAAAGCGTTCCATCAACTTATGGGAAAAGCTTAGATGCTGATATCAAGCAATTGCTAGAAAGTTTTTACTGTGAAGACGATATCAGCCGTTTAATGCCGGGAAAAAAGACTACGTGTCTAAAAAGGTAAAAAAAATTTATTTTCTCAGGTTCAAAAATAAGACGTTTTGCTTTTTTGTTAGATTGAAAATCAGAAAAAAAAACATTTTCAAAAAAGTCTGGTTCTGGCTAACCTTAGGGAGATCTATTATAAGTTCAAAGAAGTTCATCAAAATATCCAACTGTTTGAGGGTAGCAATATATCAAGGCTGATAGAAAACGAAGATAAGCATCTCAATGACAGCAGAGCCTGCTTAGCTTTGTAACCCTCCTGATATAAATTGTTACTTGGACAAGTGCCTTAATTGCCCAAACTATTCTAAATTAAGGAGATTCGTTGGCACTGCTTTTAGTTACTACTTCATAGAAGACGTAACATACTATCAGTGGACCCACACAGACCGATCAAAATTGGAAGTGAGAATTGAAAACTTCGTCATGTTATTATAACTGATCAACAAAACAAGTACATAAAGGAAGTCAAAACTCTCTTAAAGCAGACATACTTGTTTTATTAGACTTTTCCGAAAATTATGGTTTTGTTGTGCAAAATGCAGTGCAGGGATACCACTGGACTAACGAACAGGCGACGATTCACCCTTTCGATTCAACCTTTTCATCGGAAGAATATGTATATACTCTTAAAAGATAATAAATAATGATTTTTTTTAATTTTTAAGGCCTTGGGATACAAAGGCCCCAGTGGGACTACTTTTTTTAAATAAAAATATTTATTACAGAATATTTAGCCGCCTATAAATTTGCCGCCGCCTAAAATTTGAAATCGAAATAGAGGACGAATCTCTCTATAATATAATTTAAAAAAAAACGAAATACCATTTTTTGAGTTATTTAGGGATTTATGTAAAAAGGATATTCTGGAATATTCTTCGTCCTTGAAAATAGAAATTATTCCAAATCTTTGAAAGTTCACCTTTTCTTGAGTTCAACAATTTTTGAAGTTTCGTTACACGCAAACTATTTTGAATTCTGCAAAACTTTTTTTTCCTTATGATTCGTACGTTCTACCACTTTTCAGCCAAATCGGAGGGATGTCGTTCAGAACGTCGGTCGATCCTTCATATACTGACCCAATAGTATAATAATAATAATTAAGAACCAAAAACGATTATAGGGCTCGAACTGCTGAAGAAAAAGCGACTATATTAGCTAAACTTTTAAAAGATACATTCACTAACGACAAAAACGATATCGTCATCATTTTACCCATGATAACTATAAACCCAGACTCAAGTATAAAAAAACAACAACAAAAGTAACAAAAAAATACATAAATTAATAAATATATGGCGCTACAGCCCGGTGTGGGCCAAGGCCTAGCTTCTCGCACTCATTTGTATTTCTCGCTTTGTAAATTTTTACACTCCTGAGCAAGGCCTACTATTTTTTGCCGTTTTTGAACGGCTCTGCTGAGAAGCTTTTTCATAGACAGAATTTGACTTTCGGAGGTGTTGACGATTTTGGAAAAAATTGCTGTTGTGCTCCTACCGGGACTCGAACACAGGTAGATGGCGTGACAGCCAGTGAGTCAACCATCACGCCATCTCCTATACTACATACAATACAATACAAAATATTAAAAGTCCCGGATATGAACTTATTACTGGAAAAATAATAAAGGAGCTTCCCCAAACTGTATTAGTCTACCTCCGGAATCTCTCAATGCTATCTTTTCATTGAAATACTTTCCAAAGGTCCGGAAAGTAGCCAGTATAATAACCGTCCCAAAACCTGGAAGAATGCAACCTAAACCGCGAATTGCAAGCCAAGAAATTAATTAAAGATGCTATCCAAGCTTTTTTAAAAGTTAAAGAACCAATAATGAACGAAAATAATATAGTTAATAGTCATCAATTTGGATTCAGACGCTAGCATTCAACTGTACAACAAATACACCGAATAATCTACAATATATCGAAAGATATATTGATATATGGATATATGAAAGATATATGGACTTTTATATAATTTACAACGTCTACTACTACATAACTTTTATCTCCTCATTAAAAGCTATATTACGACCGCCGTTTTTACGTACAATTCAGGGACGAGCATTCAACACTCTATAAAGGTGAAACGGGAATATCACAACAAGAAAAATAACAAATCCACCACCTCTAAGACTTAAACTACGTATAATCAAGAAACTAAAACAATACACAGTAAGCTGCTCATATATAAGACTAGAACGCACGGCACTTCGTGCAATGTAACTTAGAAACACTGCACATCTGGAAAAAAAAAATTTCATAAATAAGAGAATTTCATAAAATAAGCCAAAACCAATGAAATTTTCATTTCGCGGTAAAGTATGTAAGTAAGTGCGAAAAATGTAGTCTGTTCGCAGTGTGTGTAAGAAAAGTGAGAAGAGACTAAGAGAAACCACTAAGAACATGTTATGCAAAAAGAAGTTATCGAGAAAGAGAGCAGAGCAAACAGAGACCGCGGACATATTGCCTTAATATTAGTACACGCGTATAACTAGGCAACAATTATCAAACCAATATGGACACAGGGACTCTACGTGTGGGAAGCAGTGAGTACATCAAACATAAAGCGTGATTCATCGTAAGGTTTGATTTATAATGTAAAATAAAACACATAAATTTAAAATCGAACTAAAAATGTTTATTATCGGTTAAAAGAACAATTCATGGTATTTACTTTTTGAAGATGATATCATGTAAATATTGACCACGACTACGTTTGAAGTGATCCATTCCGATGGTCCAATTTTGGGCGACTCATTCGAGTATAGCGACTGGAATCTCGCGGATAACACTAGTAATGTTGGCTTCCAAAACGTCAATCGTAGCTGGCTTATTCCTGAAGAGCTGGGACTTTACATATCCCCAGAGAAAATAGTCCAAAGGTGTGATATCGCACGATCTATCGCCGTCATGTTAAAACCAGAGCTCACCGAGACTATGTGCTTGAATTTGAGGAAGCACATAGTCCCTTAACATGGTGCGATAACGGTTACCGTTGACGGTAACATTCTGATTTGCCAAATTTTTGAAGAAATATAGACCAATGATTTCACCAGCCCATAAACAACACCATACCTTTTTTTTTAATGGATCTTATGGTAGCTTTTGGTACTCTTCGGGTAGCTCATCAGCCCAAATACGGCAATTTTGTTTATTTGCGTATCCGTTGAGCCAGAAATGGGCTTCATCACTGAACAAAAGTTAACGATGAAACATCGTTTTTTCATTGAGTTTTACCAGAGCCCATTCACTGAAAATATGACGCAAATTCAAGTTGCCTGGTTACAATTCTTGCGCAAGTTGAATTTTGTACGCTTTTAGACCGAGATCCTCACGCAACTTAAGCCAAGCTTTCGAATGCGCTATGCTAAGCTGCTGAGAATGACGACGAATCGATTCGTCACGGTCTTCGCGAACACTCTCAGCTACAGCTGCTATAGTCTCTTCACTACGTACTGGGTGTGGTCTAAGCGGTCGAGTATCATCCACTAATGTAAACTGGGACTCAAACTTGCGAATGGTATTGGCAATAGTGGTTTCAGTAGGTCAATTATGCGCACAGTAAACTTATTTATAAAAATAAGGTTTAAAAAAAATATTTGTTATGAGACACAAGTCTCTTTATTGTCAACTCACTTAATTCTAAACACAAATTGTTCTTACACTATTACTTATAGTCTATAAATGCTGACACCGCATGAAAAAATATTCAAGGCGGGAATATTGAACCTCTGTCCGGTGCAGCGAAACATTACCTACAATAATACCTTATTCAGCAATAAAGTTCTTTTGCCCATGCAGCGCGTGTGCTGATGGTGCAAACAATAAAGTTGCAGCGCGTGTGCTGATGCAAAAATTGGTGTGTTAACTTCTCCCTCCTCAAAATCTACGTCTCGTAGATTAAAATCTTAATTGAATGCGTTGGGGGGTGAAGTCATTGATCATTGGTATTATTGGAGGTACTTGTATTTTAACAGAATCTTTTTCTTTTTTACAATTGAATTTAAACATTAAAAATATTGCAATTGTTATAATTTAAATGTAAAGTATAAAATGAATGACATGTTTTTTTTGTCTATTTTCTTTATATTTTTCTTGTGCAAAAAGTGAAGATATTCTAAACCTAATTTTACATCTTTAATTGTTAAATTGGCTTGGATTATAGGTCGTCATCCTATCTCTTTATTGGTAAAAGTCTTGTTATCAATTGTTAAGGTTGCATTATTAAATTCTATAAGGAAGGTTCAATTAAGAGTTTGGGTTTCATTACCATGTTCTAAATTTCCCTTGAAATTTGTCAAAAAAAGAGTGTTGCTTGTGAGAAGTTCGATTATTGGTTTACTGTGGAACTGATGATCGCATCCAGCATTTTTTCATCTTAATAGCTGGGTGATGCAATGGTCAGACGTAAGGGATAGATTCTTTTGTTATTTCTAACTATGGTTCTGATTATAAGATGATTGTATTCTTTAGCGGAAGTTTTTGGTATAGATATAGTACAAAGCGTAATCGGTTTCTTTTGTAGAATGATTGGTTCGGCATACTCGATTGCCTCGATTTCGTTGTCGAATGGAAGTATTTCTATTTCTGCCATTATTGGTTGAATTTCTTTTTTTTATAAAAGATTCCTCTTTTTGCCAATTGAGTTGCTGATACTATTTCACTGAGTTCTTCTTTAATTGTTAATAATTTATTGTACATCATTTGCTCGTATTTGTCAATGCTTGTATTATCTATTCTCTGAATTATTTTGTTATAATTATCTATTATTCCTTGTGTAACTGCTGTTATATGTTCGTTTATTTTGTATTGGTTATTGTTATTTTCTATTATCATATTCTGAGTTTTCAGTAATTTATCCCAATCCATCGCATCTGGTGTTCCGGCGACCCACTTCCATGCGGATCCTATCCAGTTTATCGATCTAGTTCTTCGAGCCTTATTCCCATTTAGCTTTTCAAATAAGTCTTTGGCTTTTTCTTACTGGTATTTTCTCGGCTGATCTTATTTCTTTGATTTTTCCTGATGAGGTTTGTTAAATCCTCATTTACCTTATTCTGAAAGTCAATCAGTAATTTATTCTTTGGATTCTCCCAAGGAAAATATCATTTGGTTTTTTCTTTGTTACAGAATGGATCGAGTTATTATATCGGTCAGTAGCTATGTTAATTATTTCTTTGGTGTTCAGGTCAGGGTATTCTTTTTTAAGACATCTTGTTAGTTCTAAAATCGTTGAATGGACTCTTTCCACAGTTCCATTCACCTCGCTCTTCTGGGGTGGTGTTAAGTACAACTTGATTCCAAGACTTTTTATGTAGTTTGAAATGATTGGACTAATGAAACTTCGCTCATTATCTGTCACTAGAATTCTGGGGGCTGTGGAGTGTAATACTTTAATAATTTTGCCTCGTAGATATAAAGCTGATTTTTCTTTTATATGGAAGAATTTAGTATATTTAAAAAATGTATCTATGCATGTAATAACCTTTTCGTGGTCTATTTCAAAGATATCGAGATGCATTATTTCTGATGGGTATGTAGGGATTGGTGTTTCCTGTAGTTCAGATTTGTGGGGATGTCTATCATACTTATTGGTATTACAAATTAAACAATTTTTAACAAATTTCTTAATCATGTTAGTCATTCCTGGAAAATAACATCTTTCCAGAAGCTGTTCCTTATTTTCTTTGTGGTTACGGTGAGCTCTACTGTGTTCTTCCATGATTACTCGTAACTTATTGTCTGGGCTTGCAATATCTTCCACTATTCTTTGGGTTATTCGGATTTTAAACTTACAAAAATTTGCTTTATAGATTTCCTGAAGTAGTTGGATGTAGTGCTCTGGAATTTTTATTCCATTAATTATATTCGGGTTAAGTTTTTCTTTAAGGGCTTGAACTAAATTTTCCTTATTGAATTCCCGTAATCCTATGTAATGTCGGTGGTAGTTCGGATGCGGTTGTTCAAAAATACTTATCTCGCTATTACTAAATATATAAATATAAGCTGATTTCTGAATACATTTAGGAGGGCCTCGCAATATGGGATCAGATCGTGACTATCCTCTTCGGCACTATGAATGGTGTCTGAACAAGGCGATGTTAAGCTATTGGCTTCTAGTTTAAGTCTCGACAAGGCATCAGCTACTTTATTTGCTTTACCCGGCTTGTATGCCAGCTCATAATTATATTCTTCTATTCGTGCCTTCCAGCGTTTGAGGTTAACATTGGTTTTCTTACTGCTCAAAGCGAATGTCAGTGGTTGGTGGTCGGTTAGGATCTTAATTTTTTTTGCTAAGTACAAGTAATTTCTGAGGTTGTCTAGTGCCCAAACTATTGCCAACATCTCCTTGTCGTTTGTGGCATAGTTTTTTTCGGTTTGGTTAAGCGATCTTGAGATAAAAGTGATCGGCTTATCTTTTCCGATTTCCCCTTGGGAAAGCGCTGCAACTATTGCTTGATTCGACGCATCTGTCGTCAGCAAAAATGGTTTTTCAAAATCTGGGAAAATTAGTATTTCTGAAGACGTTAATAATTCCTTAAAGCCTGTAGTTCGTTTCCAGATAGGTGAATTTTGATGTTCTTGGATTGACATGCTCTTGCTTGCGCATCCCCTCTCGTGAGATTCGTTAAGGGTTTCGCAACTTTAGCGAAATCTCTTATGATTCTTCTATAATAAGAGGTCAGTCCTAGAAAACCTTTAAGTTCTCTTAGGATCTCTGGGGGTTTCATGTCATGGATCGCCTGCACTTTTTTTGGATCCGGCTTAATACCATTTTTTATAATTAAATATCCCAGGAATTCCGTCTCTTGCTTTAGAAACTCTGTTTTCGTAAGTTAGCGTCTTTTAGTTTTGAGAATATTAAAACGACGTTCTTTAGGTGTTCCGCTTCGGTTTTGCCGAAAATGACTATGTCATCAATATAGACATAGCAGGCTTTACCGATATGCTCCTTTAACACATCATCAATTATCTTTTGGAAGATTGATGGCGCGTTCTTTAGACCAAATGGTAATCGATTAAACTCGTACTTACCATTCATTGCTGAAAAGGCCGTTTTTGGAATATCTGATTGCTTCATCCTGATCTGATGGAACCCGGATGTAAGGTCGATCGTGGTAAAATACTTTGAGTTGCCTAGGTTCGCAATGGTATTGGAGATATCCGGAATCGGGTAAGTGTCTGATACAGTTACTGCATTTAATTTCTTAAAATCGATGACAATCCTATACTTTTTTTCCCCGGAGGCATCTATTTTCTTAGGAACGATCCATATTGGGGAGTTATAAGGACTTTTGAAAGGTCTTATCACTCCGTCATCTAGCAGTTTCCTCAATTGTTTTTCCACTTCTCCTCTCATATTTACGGGATATGGATATGACTTTGAATAGATGGGTTCATCGGTTGTTGTTTTGATTTCTGCTCTGACATTTGTAACAATGGTTTCTTTATCGGTTATGCGGCCAAAAAGAGATTTATATTTCATTATTAGAACTTTAAGTTTTTCTCTTGTTTCTTCTGAAAGATGTGTATCTCTGATTTCTATGTTATTGACTTGTTTAGATTCTTTTTAATTGATTTTAATTTGTATGTTGGGCTTTATGGTCAAAAGGTTATTTTTCCTGTCAATTACAGCTTCGAGTTGTTTGAGGGTGTCATCCCCGATAATTCCATCAAAAGTTGTTAGTCCCGGTAAGATGAAAAAATCTAAAATAGTGTTATTTACAAGGCTCCTGAAGAATTGTACGCTGATTTTTTGGCTTATAATGACTTCTCCTCCGGCAGATTGTATTTTAAATTTGGTTCTGGTTGGCTTTGCATTTATGGCTAGGTTGGGATTCACAAAATTCTTGTTTGCTTCCGTGCCGATGAGGAATTTTAGCATCCTACCTTCTCTAGTTGCACACTCTATGTAAGGTATGCTTGAGAGGCTTCCGTTGTAAAATTTATTTCCAATGACTCATCTTCAGGCTGTCTGATTTCATATTCTTGGTTCATATTATCTTCATATTTATCTGCATATTCCTGAGGATATTGCTGAGGATATTCTTCTTCTTTCTGTGTTTCAATGTTAAATAACTTCTGTCGCTTAAGTGGTTGATTTATTGATTCCGGATTTTGTATGTTGTAATTTGTCTGGTTGTAATTTGGTTGATTATAGTATCTTGGGTTGTTATTCGGACGATTTGTGTAGTTTACTTGTTTGCTTTGAATGCTTGGATCAATTTCCATCGGCAATGCTGGCTTAGGTTGTGTAAGTCTAGGTGCTGGAGGATAATTCGTTTTTTTGTCTTGCTGGCTGTAGATAAGTGTTCTGATTTTTGTCCTGGATGTTGTACGCTTGATTTTTTTGCTGAAGTGGTATAGATCCTTGCGGAAGTGACAGTTTTGGATGTTTCTGTTTAGGTGCTGAAATTTGGTTAATGGGGATTGTAATTGTATTTTGTGTGTTTCTGTTATGTATTGTCATGTTTATAAAACTTAAATTTTGAACCTCTAGACAGGAAGCAAAAGCTTCCGGTAGGGTTTGTGGTTTTTGTATTATGAGGAAATTTGAAAGATCTCCACTTAGTCCTCGAATGAAGACATCGAGTGCTCGATTTCTATAACTTTCAATCAAAGCATTGACTGTCTCTAAAGAGTAGTCTTCTGTTTTTATTTTGTTTATTATTAAAGAAAATTGGTGATTAACGTTAGCATAAAATTCGTCAATGCTTCTGTTTCCTTGGTGAAGTATACCCAATTTGTTTGTATAGAAGTATGGAATATGGAGTATGGAATAGGGAATATGGAATATGGAATATATATATGTAGATATGGAAAATTAAAATTTTGTA
This sequence comes from Volucella inanis, assembly GCA_907269105.1. Lineage (NCBI taxonomy): Eukaryota > Metazoa > Arthropoda > Insecta > Diptera > Syrphidae > Volucella > Volucella inanis. Next base: position 10,756,284 of record OU026158.1, read on the forward strand.
AAAATATGAACCAATTGCTTTTCTTAAAACTTATTTCTTATATATATAAAAATGTTCTTCAAAAGTTTGATTGATTTTTGAAATTATACCTTAAATTACTTAATATATTAAAGGTTGTTTCTTTAAAGTTTGATTGTTTTTTTTTTGTAAATAACGCAATTATATTTTTCTGGAATTGATAGTTCTTATCGTTCTAGTAGAATTTCAAAATGCACTTCCTTACAATATTAAATAGGAAAGCACGAAATTTAAGAGTTTTTCTTAATCTAAAAATGGGAATTAAGGACTTACAATGCTACTAAAAACTTCATTGTGTGGGTTCCGGACTTGATTGTGTTTCTTTCCTTGAAGGATGCAACGTCTTGTTCCTTTTTGGCTGAGGGCGTTATGGTTGCAGTCGGCCTACTAGTGGGACAATCCTCAATCACTGTCTTCTTTGCTCACTGTTCATATGTTAAATGTTTGTACCACGCACTGTTCTTACGGGAAGTGTTTGTACCACGCGCTGTTATAGGTAGTGTTCGTTTCACGCACTGGTCATGTTACGCACTCTTCTTACCAGAAGTTACTTTAAAACACATTTCTGTCCCTGCTGCTCGGGCGCCAGTAAACTTATTTATAAAAATAAGGTTTAAAAAAAAATATTTTTTATGAGACACAAGTCTCTTTATTGTCAACTCACTTAATTCTAAACACAAATTGTTCTTACACCATTACTTATAGTCTATAAATGCTGACACCGCATGAGAAAATATTCCAGACGGGAATATTGAACCTGTATCCGGTGCAGCGAAATATTAGCTACAATAATACCTTATTCAGCAATAAAGTTCTTTTGCCCATGCAGCGCGTTTCCTGATGGTGCAAGCAATAAAGTTGCAGCGCGTGTGCTGATGATGCAAAAATTGGTGTGTTAACTGCTCCGTAAGTTCCTCGAATCGCACGAAAAACATTTCTCACAGAACGCTGGTTTTCGTAATGCACCTAAACAATTTGAATTCGCTGTTGTTGTGTGAGTCTCTCCATGATGACTTGCCAAACGATACTGAACAAAAACGACGAAGCAGTTTGATAGGAGTCGCGCGTGATCTGTTAAAAAAAGTCTATTGAAAATCAAACCTCACAATGAATCACCCCTTACAAATTATCTAGAGACAAGAACAAAAAATCTTAAGAACTATAGTCAATGTACCATGGTAAGTTTCCAAAGAAAACATTCCACACCATACCTTTTTTTAATGGATCTTATGGTAGCTTTTGGTACTATTCGGGTTGCTCATCAGCCCAAATACGGAAATTTTGTTCACGATAAAACATCGTTTTTTTATTGAGTTTTTCCAAAGCCCATTCACTGAAAATATGACGCAAATTCAAGTTGCTTGGCTACAATTCTTGCGCAAGTTGAATTTTGTACGCTTTTAGACCGAGATCCTCACGCAACTTGAGCCAAGCTTTCGAATACGCTATGCTAAGCTGCTGAGAACGACGACGAATCGATTCGTCACGGCCTTCGCGTACACTCTCATCTACAGCTGCTATAGTCTCTTCACTACGTGCTGGATGTGGTCTAACCGGTCGAGTATCAATTACTAATGTAAACTGGGACTCAAACTTGCGAATGGTATTGGAAATAGTGGTTTCAGTAGGTCGATTATGCGCACCGTAAGTGCCTCGAATCGCACGAAAAACATTTCTCACAGTGTGAGACTTTCCATTATGACTTGCCAAACGATACTGAACAAAAATGGCAAAGCAGTTTGATAGGAGTCGCGCGTGATCGGTTAAAAAAAAAGACTATTGAAAATCAAACCTCACGATGAATCACCCCTTACAAATTATTTAGAGACAAGAACCAAAAATCTTAACAACGATAATCAATGGTAAGTTTATAAAGAAAATGAAAATTAAGACCTCAAAGTACCAACAATAATGCAGGATATACAAAAGACGAGTATGAATCACCAAATCCGAATTTGAACACATCACAACAATGAAATTAATTCAATTCCCCTGAAAGAAAAAACCCGAAGAAGAAAATTGAAACGCCTCAGACCAACAAACCTGAGAATGACAAATGCTAACAGTGCCTAAATTCTAAGAAAATAAAAAAATTTAAATTCTTGTAATTCAAATCAAAAGAAGACAGACGGAGCTGAAATGTACGATATCCATACAGTTTATGCCAGTTTGGGGTATAAGGAAATGAACTCAACAAGCCGAAACGAAATGCTAATGAGCCCATTAGAGCCATTGACAAATCTTATAGCATTTTCACACCGAATTATAAACGCGGTTTTGGCTAAAATTTTTTGAGAACACCAAACTCTTACAGGTTTTTGTTTGACATTTCAATTATTTCAACATCAGCTGTTAAATTTTTATGTTTTTGAGAAAAAACTAATTTGCACGCAAATGACTTTAAATAATGAATTCTAACATTTTAAATGCAATTCCTAGTCCTGGAAATAAAGCTGAGCATGATATGAAGATTTTGCTAGACTTCTCATCTCAGACTTCCATTTTAAAAAGTAAACGGAACCACCTCAACTTTGAAATCCAAATTCTGATTCAGAATTTTAATTAAATTTCTGCTGACAGCATCCAGCTGCTTTTTAAGGTTAGTTGAACATTGAATTTCAAATAGCTTTTGATAGGTGTTATCAAAAATTGTAGTTTACCAAAAATGTATAAAAAAACCTGTGTTTTTATTGTTTTTTTTTTTTTTTTTTTTTTTTTTTTTTTTTTTTTTTTTTTTTTTTTGTTCGGTGTGAAAATCTATAAGAGACCAATCATTTTACCAAAAATGAGTCATATTACATATTACATCGTAGTTAGCAAGTTTTATCAGTCTAACTTCATTCCGAATCTGTGGACAGTTTTGAAAGGAGTTCAATATAAGTATCAGAATTAAAGCCTTTACCCGACGATTTTCTTACGTTTGGATGGATTATTTTGGTCCAATGTTGATATCATTAGGAAGACATAGTGAAAAACAGTGGAGGTTATGCGTTTTAGCAATTCAGCTCTTCCTTGCAATAAATCAATAGATATGTGTTGAGATTAATCGCGTAAATTAAAATAAATGAGACGAATACTTAACTCACCCCGAGCTTGGTCACCGGGAGTCGGTGAAAAGAAATACATCCTACCATTTGTACCCACACAAATGTTCACAAATGATAGAACTTATTTCTGTCAATACAATTACTGGAAAGCTGGATGGTACGGAATGTTCTTGAAGGAGGTCAGGGGAGAACAAATATCAGCATCCCCCAAGATATGCAAGCCAGCTCTAAAAGGGAATTTGAAATGTGAATAACGAGTAATTATAAAGTGTTTTATGTAAAACATAAGGAAGAGTGAATGGGATAAGAAAAGCAATTGAATTATAAAATCACATAGTGATTGTATTGAAAGGAATGAGTTCTATCATGTTACACTTTGTGTGAGTACAAATGATAGAACTTATTCCTTTTCATTACAAATTCTTTATTTAAAACAGTTACAATTCACAATCCAATTGATTATTCAACTCCTTTCACTTTTCTTAATCTTTTAATTAAACCTCTAAATCAAAGTCATAATTCACAATTTAAATTCAACTGATATTTATACTCCAATGACATATTTCGAGAACAATCTGAGCCATCCAGCAATCCATACAATTCTCCATTTTGCTAGAAAATTCGATACTACTTTGCACTCACAAATGGTTGATCCTTCTGCTATGAAAATGTATGTGTACGCTGTTCATATTTCAGGAATATCACACTGCTTCATCCCTAAAGTTGTTCGTCCCGAACAACTTTGTCATTCGTTTTTTTGTTGAAATGACACATTCTGTTCAAATGAACCACCTTCAATTTTTCTCGATCCCCTCGGTGGATCCGTAAGACAACGTCATTAATGCGGGTTATCACCTTGTATGGACCATTCCAATTCTGTTGCAATTTGGTGATTTTCCTTTCTTACACAGAGGGTTATACATCCGCACCAGATCTCCTTCGTTAAAACCGGAAGATTTCGCTTTGATGTCGTACCTAGTCTTCATGCTGTTCTTAGCTAGCTTCATATTTTTCTTGTGTCTTCATGCAATATATGAATCCTGCTGCGCAAGTCGTCCACGTAGTGGTCCAACTTCTTGGGCGTAGGTGGGGATCCGAATTTTGTTTCACTTGGGAACCGAACTGTTTGACCAAATAAGATCTCGGATGGTGTGTGTCCTGTTGAACCATGGACTGCGTTTCGGTAGCCCATTAAGAAAAGGGGTATGTGACAATCCCAGTCCAGCTTATGCGGGACTTATTCAAGGTCCGATTGAATCGCTCGACCATTCCATCAGATTAACGGGATGTAGTGGCGTCCTTGTCTTCCTTATTCTCAGATATTGGCACACTTCCTGGAAGACTTTTAATTCAAAGTTTCGTCCTTGATCGGAGTGTAGCTCCATTGGGACCCCAAATCTGCTCACCCAGTTGTTGACTAAATCTTCTGCTACGGTCTTAGCCTCTTGATTTGAGATGGCAAACACTTCCAACCCTTTACTGAAGTAATCCATGACCCCGAGTGTCAACCATTAAATGTGTCGGGAAATGGGCCAGCGATTTCAAAGGCTATTCGTTCGAGTGATACTCCGACATTGTATAGTTTCATTCGTCCCTGTGGCCTTAATTTTGGGCCCTTGTCTTGATATTCGTACACCTTATGCAATTTTTACACCAATTCGAGATATTTTGTTTGAGCTTACCCAATTGAAACGCTTACTTACTTTATCCAAAGTCTTGTTTATTTCCAAATGGCCTCCTGAGATTCTGCCATGTATTTCATTGAGTGTTTGTTTCACACTTAACCGTGGCACAATTAGCTGCATACGAATTATTGTTCCATCTGCACTTTCCCATTTTCCCTTCAGAAAAACATCTTGCACACAAAATGGGTACAACTGTCTCCAATATGCCTTCAGAGTTAGGCTCTGGCTCGATACCTCCTGCCAAGTTGGACTTTCCTCGTGTTCCTTCCAGGCCAATATTCGTTTGGTGTCCTTATCTGTCTGTTGGGAGGAACGAATTTCATATGTACTCTAAACCTCAACTGGCTCAGTCGTGATCCCTTGGATAGTGGCCTAGTTCCTCGCTTCCTTACGGTTGCACTGTTCACATCTGACTCCACATGGTCGGCGAGAGAGAGCATTAGCGTTTGAGTTTTCCCTTGCGGTGTTGGACTTCAAAGTCGTATCCCTGCTACTGCTTGATCCACAACGCAGCTTGGCCTTCAGAGTTATTTAATTGTAGTAGCCATTTCAACATCAACATAAACATAAGATTTTGCCGGGTGAAGGATAACCCAAAATGAGGTCATTGCATAGCTGCTGCTTGAGTTATTGGAATGCTCCTTCACACTCTTCAGACCACCTGAACTGTTGACCTTTTCCGTTAGTTTATGCAGGCTCTTTGCGATACCAGCAAAATCCTTTACAAACCTTCTGTAGTACGTGGCAAGTCCCAAGAAGCTTCCCAATTTATGTTTAAGACCGGTATTTTACCGCTTCGATTTTGTCAGGATCAATTATTACTCCTTCCGCTGTCATAATGTGACTCAAATATTTTACTTCTATACGGAAGAAAGTACACTTTTCTGAGCTCAGATTGAAATGAGCAATTCGCAGCCTGTCGAAGACATGTATTAAGTTTTCTCGATATTCCTCGAACGTCCTGCCTATGACGATAACATCGTCTTTTAACACTATGCAAGTTATCCACGTAAATCGTGCAATGTTCGTTTCATTAATTGCTTGAAGGTGACCCGAATGTTGCACTCTTCGAACGACATCACCGTAAACTGGGAAATACCGCTTAATATAGCAAAAGCCGTTTTCTCACCATCTTTTCGATCAATCTCCATCTGCCAGTAACCACTCTTCAGGTCTAATGTTGAGGACAATTTGCCTTCAGAAAGCATATCCAAAATGTCGTCAATTCTTGGTAGTGGGTAGCTGCCCTTTTTAGTTACATCTTTTAAACGTCAGTAATCTACACAAAACCTGGTACTGTCGTCTTCCTTTTTCACGAGAACCACTTGAGACGCCCACGGACTCTGCCAGCCTTTCCTGCAGAAACCATGTTGTTCTTTGGTTCCACTAAGGTCTTTCCCATCATAAAGGCTCTCCTATTTTCTGACTCCATTAAATAGAATCAGTGACTACCCGAACCACCTTCCACTTTTTCCCAGACAATTATTTCCGTGGAGGGCTCTAGAATCTGGTTTCTGCAGTTGACGACTTTTACGATAAAATCGTTTCTGTATATCATTGGTATCTCATGTTTCCGTATTTCAGGCTTTGTACACTAAAATCCACTACTAGTCCATGTTCTTTCATGAAATCTGTACCAATAATGTACGCGCCGTATTTGTCAGCCAGCTTAAAAACGTGAGAGGAGGCTATTCCGGCCACCATATACCATATGCTAGCAAGACTTAGATGATAGTCCTGGAGCCGTCGACTCCTGCTAAGCATTTCCCGACTGATGCCTTCGGGTTGTTGAAGAGGGGGTTTGTCTGCTTCTGAATAAGGACTCATAGAAGTCAGTCAAGAAGTTATTATCTGAAACTGAGGTATTAAAACCTTCCAAAAGTGAGACCATGTTGGGTTTCTGTTTCGAGTAACAAAAATCCAGTACCATGTGATCCCTGAACCTGACAATAAATGGTGCATTGATAAGCAAAGTTTGTTTACAGGTATATACGAGTATTGGGTTCTAGCAAATATTTCGGCTCGAAAGATGAACTGTTCAACACTAAGAGGATTTGGGTTACCATCAAACTTAACTTTCCAAGATGAAATATTTGAAAGTTTTTTAGAATCAAATGAATTTAAACCTATAACACTGTCCTCTAAAATCCTTTGATCTAATTGACATATTCCACTCCGATTTGGATCTTGACCTGCTTTGTTTATTCTAACATTCTTCATACTTGGAACATTTTGGTAGAAAATCTGTGACTTGTTTAAATGTGCGCTAATGATTGATGGTACAATGGCTAGGCTTGTGGAGCAACGTACAAGAATAAAAATTATAGAACCGCTGATGATTTGAAGAAATAATGTCCATATAGATAGATAGATATGTAGATAGATAGATAGACTTTTGTTTCGCAAAAAATTTTCTGTATAAGTTTTTCAATAAACTTACATTAATTAAGATATCTGATACAAGGATACCATATCTTTTATCTTGATATTACAATCATTACTAAGAAAGAAAAAAACATAGTTAGTTAAGAATAGATTATACAAAAGAAAAGTGAAAAAAACCTTTTATTGAGAGAAAAAAAAAATAATGATAATGAAAATAGATATTCAAAGAGAAAAAGTTTCGACAGTTAAATATAATAAAAGTATATAAAGGTAAGAACCAAATGACAAGTAATAATTATTAATGAGTTTGCACAAAATAATAAACAATATAATAACAAACCAATACATAAGCAATAAACAAATAAATAAATAATGTGTTTATTAATAAACAAGTAAGTAAAATAAATTATCAGTTCATTTATTATTTATTAATTGATTAATTAATAAACAAACAGATAAAAAAAGAAAAAGAAATTGCGTAAATAACAATCAAGTAAATTAATAAATTAGTGAATAAATACATAATCAAAAACAGATAAATAAATAAATATTAATAAAATAAATAAAACAAAACTGAGTTACAGTAATATTGTAGGAACGGATAAACAAAGAAATTAATAGAGATATACAACACAATTACAAAAATTAATAATTTAAATACTGCGAATATAGATTGCTTACAAAGGAGATTTTCAACACTCAAACATTTATCAATAAAGTTAGAAGTGAAATTTATAATTCTATCAGTAACCCATTCAACATTCGCTCTTTGGTGTAGTTCAATGGTTGAATGATGCCAAAATAAGTTTAGCATCATCTTTAAAACTTTATTTTGTGCCACCTGCAATTTTTTATGACACTGAGCACATTGGCGCTGAGCTTGGCAGCCATTACAAATAATTGATTGGAAAATTACTTTAAATATAATCAATTTATTGTCCTCCGATAGATGCGATTATCGGTGAATAAACGGATAAAGCATTTTAATCGCAATGTTAATTTTGTTCAGTATCTTGTTTATGTGATTCTTAAAAGTCAATTTAGAGTCAGATACTAGATACCAAGATACTTGGCTGAAGTTTCCCAGTTTATAGAAGTTTATAGTAGCAAGATTTCCTTTTCCGTGTTAATAAGATAGCCTTTACCTTAGACAGATTAGGTTTAATCTTACATTTGTTGAAATAGTTGTTAAGTACTTCCATTGGATCATATAAATTTCAATCTATGTTGAGAGAAAACTGTTGGGACGAAGGTTTCGCAGTGTCACCTGCAAACATAGCGTAGTTACAATTTAACAGTATGGGAAAATCAGACGTATACAAATTATACAATATACAATATTGGGTAACACCGCATTTAAAAATTAATAAGGCCGAAAAAGAGTTTTTGACATGTACTTGAAAGAAATGGTCGGAAAGGAAGCTTTAGACAATTTTAAGGAAATATATTTGAAGATGATCATACTTTAGTAATTAACTGTCAAAACCTTTTTCAATGTCCAAGAGAATCATACCTATTGACTTTCCTTGTTTACGATATAATTTTATAATTTTACATATCCTAAAATCTTGGTGAACTGTGCTATGGTTTTCCCTGAAGTCAAATTGCTCATAAGGTAAAATATTGTGCTCAGAGATCAAGTCCATCAACTGTTCTTTGATCATTTTTTCGAATATTTTGCTTAGCGAGCTAAACAGACTTATAGACCTATAGATTTCAGCGTTTTCTGAAGGCTTGCCAAATTTAAGTACTGGTATTATTTTGGCCTTTTTTCAAGTATCCGGGAAATATTGCAACTTCAGGCAAGAGTTGAAAATGAACGTTATATACTCTATACCAGCCTTCAGAAGATGCTTGTGATAGATATTTTTGATTTCATCAAGACCTTGAACTTTTCTTGCCTTTAGTCCTTTTATTAAAGAAGCAAGCGAGCTAGTCGAAACAGAAGCGGTAGGCAGTGTTAAGCAGGTTAAAGCGTTTAAGTCTCCATGTCACTATGATCAAATAGGTGACCTTTTATATTGCGACCCTACGGAGTTGACATTTCATCCCTCTTGGCTATTTTCAACCTTTACATCTAAGTGCCCCGAACATTGTATTGGTGAAAATAGACCAGCACCGAATTATTTCAAATACAGATTATGTTAACTATCATTCACCATGCCTATAAAACTTTGGATCTCACTTTTGAGGGTAGGAGCGCGTTTAAGCAACGACTATCTATCTAACAGATGCATACATTTTGTGAAAGCTCGAACCTGAGTCTGCTGCTTATCAAATTTCAGAACCTCCGCAGTCAATGACGTCAACTGACAGAGCTTACTTTACAGATGTCTAACTCGTTGTGAGAAGTAAGGAATTTAACAAACCGCTTACCTTGCACAATTCTTCATATAACAGAACTAACTCTTTAGCTAGCTTTCTATTACTACCTGATTTTTTTTGTATTTTTCCACATAATAATTCATGAATACAAAATAAAAACCTAAAAACAATTGGGAAACTTATTATTTATTATTATTATTATTATCAAGGGAACGATACAAATTAATTTGTAGGGTCCGGGATTTAACGCCGGGATACTATGCCCATGTTGCGCGTTTTGTCAACAGTACGCGGAGTACTGAGTTCGCATGTGGTCACCCACCTACGTACTTACCGCGCCCAACACTGCTTGATTTCGGTGATCTAGTGGGAACCGATGCAGTTACAGTTTACAGTTTTACAGTTTAAACGCATTTTTATTTTCTTAATTCATTAATTCTTACATGCTAGACAAAAAAACGCTTAAAAATTAGCTTAAATTACTTAAAAAAAAATTATCTTATTCTAACTTACTGGCCCCATGCGGACACTCTAAGTTAAACCTAACAATTATATTTTGTCTTTCGACGTGCATTACAATATTTGTTTTTTGCATTAAACGTAATTAAAATACTAATTAAAAACTAAGAAAATGTTTTTTTTTTTTTTAATTAAAAACTTAGTAAACTAACATTTTTTTTATATTATATTATAAAACTAAAAGCTAAAACTTAAAACTACCTAAAATATACATCAGCTTAGCCTACTTAAGTTATCTTATTCTAGGTATTATTCCTTTTTTTGTAGAAGGTTACCCACTTCTGTTTTTTATTTTTTTTTGTATTTTTTTTTGTTTTTATTTTTTTTTTTTTTTGGTTTTTTAATTTTTTGTTCTTAACTACCATCTTAAGCCTACCTAAAGCTATGTAAGCCGGCCACTGCTAAAAAATTAGTCTGACCAACTCTGCTCCTTATTGGAGCTATCATGTACTAGAGGAATTCGACGACTTAGATTCCCCTCCTTCAACAAGCCACCAAAATTGTTGGTGCTGCCGAGCAACATTCCTCTTGTCGCGACTCCCTACCGACCTACTGCCGTTTACGACGTCTCTGTCGTAGTTAAGTCGCCTGTCCGCAGCTGTTCGAGCGATGTGGAAGATTAACGGCACCGCTAATCTATCCTGGATCAGACCTTTTTTATCTAGGTAGAGGAACGCCTCTGGAGGAATAAAGCCGTCAAAGCGTACTCTCTCGTGATACATATAATTGGGGTAGTAAGCCCCGTAGATCAGGTTATTCGACGAGGTCATTGCTCTTGCAATGTGCCTTCGAATCAACTTAATAACAAAATTGTCCACTCTTATTAGGTTCGTCCTGTACAAGACCTCATTAGGATAGAATTTTATGTTACTCAGACTCTGGTGTTCTGTATAAGCGAAGACAAGTCCTAAGACAAGCCCTCTCAAACACCCGAATCTTTTCCAATAAACTTGCTCTCACGTTGAACCACACCGGACATCCAAATACAAGCATGGGCCTGATAAGGGCCATGTAGCAGATCAACTTCACCCCCGCATCGAGTTGGCTGTTATAAAACAGTCTCCTTGTAAGGGCAAAAGCACCTCTGGCTCTGGCCAGAGCAACATCTATATGTTTGTTAAAATACAGATATTGATCTAGCCAGATCCCAAGGTATCTGACTACATTTCGACAAGCAAGTGGTTGACCGTACTGTCCGACGATCTGAAACTTTCGCCAATTCTTTCTGGTATCCGCAGAGGCCCCAGACAAAGGCGTCCTAAAAAGAATGGTTTCCGACTTCTGAAAGTTGATCTTCAACTTCCAGTCGTCGCAATATTGTTTAATTTTATCGAAGTCACGTTGCAAGAGTATGTTTATGACCTCAATCTTTGGACCTGATCTGTACGCGATTATGTCGTCTGCGTACGCTATGGCATGGTGAAGTGAACCTATCAAATCACTTGTGTAAATGTTGAAAAGAATCGGCGAATTAACCGCACCTTGTTGGAGACCGTTTTTAACATCAAAAGTTCCAGTAGAAGTCACATCGCCATTCTTCACGATGAACTGTCTATCTGTGAGCATATTGCAAAGAATATACAGCAATGGTCTGCTAATGCCCAGCCTGTTCAATTTGTAGAAGAGCCCCTCTAACCATACGGTATCGAAGGCTTTCTCCAAGTCAATCAGGCAGGCACCAGTGCACTGTTTCTTGGCTTTGTTCCATTGCATATCGGAAACCAGTTTAGACGCGGCGTGAATAATATCATGCCCCGCCTTGAAACCGAATTGATTATCCGGAACTATATTTTTGTCCTCAACCCACTTAGTCAGGGCTCTGTTGATCACCTTCTCGAAAACCTTACTGATATTTGGAAGAAGACTGATCGACCGGAGATTCGCCGGATTGTATGTGTCTTTATCCCTTTTAGGGATTGGATGTACCACCGCAGTTTTCCAATGCACTGGATAATGGGCATTATTCATTGCATTGTTAAAGAGGATGGTATAAATGTTCACAGCTTCTAGTGGGAGATGTCTAAGCACAATGTTCGGTATTTCATCGGTTCCCACTGATTTCTTACTTCTAAGTGTTTTGAAGATCGTTTGGAGCTCTTCCTTTGAAATGAACGGGGGTAATACCCTATCGCCGGCAATGACATTATTTGCCATATTCTCGTCACTGAACTGAGTGAAACCCGAGCTCTCGAATCGCCAGTTCACTATTTCATTTCGAAGGTAGAAATTGTGCACGAGGACTCGACTTTCCAGGTCGTGGTCCGGGCCAATGATGTCATTCGCCTTGTACACTTCCTGGAAAGTTGCTCCTATAGCCTCTATCTTCTCCTGCGGATCTTCGATCACAAAGCAGTTGTCGTCATCAACGGCCTCATTTGGATCGATGCCTGCTGCTAAAAGTAGTTGTTCGTTGTTCGTCGTTCGGGCGATTTTAAGACATGGAAGGTCGTTTTGATTTTTCCTCCGAAATATTTTATTTATTTGCGGGAACATATTCGGGTTGCTGGTGTTTACAGCCCGAATTTTGTTGTTCCAATACAAACTTACAGATTTTCTGTAATTTTCTTTTATTAATGTTTGGAGGTTTTTGATCGACGACTTTAATGTCATGATCTCCGGATTGTGTCTGTCAGTAAACTGTCTGTACAAGGTTTTTAGTCTTGACAGCAGTCTACTTTTATGTCGGTGCAGTGCGTCAATAGTTGCGTTGCGGAATAAGTCTTCGTTGTCAGTGTGATGATACCGAGGTACCGTTTTGTTCATTGTTCGTTTAATTGTTTCGTCCATTAGTTTTAGATATCTGTCAATCTCATCGTTTGACAGATTTCTATTGGACGGTGGGTAGAGCGAACTCAAGTAAAGTGCTCTAGTCATTGTTCTGGAGAAGTGTGCAACGCACCTTACTATAGTTGTAGGAATGTCTTTGAACAAACTCTTCCAATTCCACATTTTCGTTCGGAATGGTTATTTCGGTACTAAGACCGCAATGGTCACTGTCATACACAAAAGTACGAAGACAGTTCACAGTTTGTTGGTTAGTGCAAGTCAGATGTATCCGTAAGTCGAACAGCAGGAGATCCAAATAGGACCCATGTCTGAAAAACGACGGACTATCGTCGCCTTAAGGCCGAGCCGATACATTATACTGTGTGCTGACCCCACCAATTGAATAGCAGGTTCCCTCTAGTATTTGGTGTATTATTTCCCCAATCACTATGTTTGGCGTTGAAATCTCCGCCGATAATAAAATAGTTTTTTTCGAATTCCAGTCTCAGAAATCGAAAAAGTGTCTCGAGCTCTGAGATGAATAGGGTGGATTGAGTAGCCTTAGGTCCATAAACAGACACCATGTACAACCGTTTTCCACTACGGAGCGGGATATACACGATGCATGCTTCAAGCACCTGAAACCTACGCACTACACGACTATATATTTTTTTAAAACGTATACCTTTTCTTACGAAGATCGCAACTCCTCCTCCTTGTATGGAGTTGGGTCGATTTCTTCGTATTATTTTATACCTTCTGTGCCTCATTTTGTGTCTTTTGGTAAGCTTAGTTTCGCTAACCAAAAGTACATCAGGGGATTGGTCTTTAAGCAACTTGAATAGTGCAGCTCTTCGCTCAATCCTTATCAGTGAATTAACATTCACTGCAAGGATCTTTAGGGTTTGCTCCGCCATGTACGTACCCATTACGACTGGCGGTGCGTTAGCCCCGGCAGCAATGCGTAGATTTGATCCACGCGCGTAGGTTGTTCGGTTATCTGACGTTGAAGCTGAGCCATCTGCCCCTGGATAGAGAGCAAGATAGCTAGCATGTCAGTTCCGGGTTCCGGTGCTTTAGGCGCTGGGGCCTGAGAAGCAACCTTTGCTTGCTGTGCCATGTTCCCCCTACCTGCCGCCATTTGGGCGTAGGTAACTTGGGAAGTAACGGCTGGTGTTTGAATTTGAACTGGTAGACGCTTAACTTCTACCTTTTGCTGCCGAGCCAGATTTACTCTTTTTATGTACCGTATTCTTACATAAAACGCAAGAGAGTTGGCTTTTTTCTGACGTTCCATCCCTACCCAGAGCGCATTCTTCTGATTTGTGGTTCTTACCGCACTTGACGCACCGAGGCTGCATTTCGCAGTTCGACGCGGCGTGCCCGAACCTTTGACAGCGAACACATTGCAACATGTTATCGCTCCGTTTTACTTTTTCCCAGTGTACAATCTGGTAGTCTAGGACTTTAATACTCCTTAGACCATCCAGTTTGCTATCGGGAGTTAGCTGAACCAGAAAGAACGGTAGTTTCCGTTTCTCCCTTTTGGCTCTGGCTGTAGTGAATGGCTTGACTCCTACGAATTTGAGTTCATCGCACTCTTTCTCTTTGAGCAGCTTTAAGAGCACCTCCGGATCAGTAGACGGTTCTAATCCTCTCAACAGCATTGTTTGCAGCTTTTGTCCCTTCGGGGTGAAGGAGAAGAACTCCGTCGTCGAATCCTTTAACAAGGTTTTAATTTTATTATAGCGCTCCACTGTATTGCAGTGGATCGCATGCCTATCTACACTAAGCCTTTTGATAAAAAAATTGGAGCCTATGGCCGACTTACACAGTTCAATTGTGTCCTTTTGTTCCATCCTAAAAGTATTTATAGGTGGAACCCTTTGTTTTTGCTGCTGCTGTTTTTGTTGCTGTTTCTGCTGTTGCTGTTGTTGTTTCTGCTTCTGCTGCTGTTGTTTGTTCGTTAGAGCTTGTTCAATTTTTTGTATTTTTGGTTGTTGTATATTTTGTTGTTGTTGAGTCTCGTTTGCTTTTGGTGTTTGCTTCGGTATCGAGAGCTGATGATGTCGCTCTTTCTCTCTTCGTGCCATTTGCTTAGCTTTAATTGACAGCACTTTTTGTTGTAGCTCTTTGATGCTATCGTTAAGAGCTTGATCTTCCTCTTCTTCGTCCTCTGACTCAGAAGCCACCAGAGCTACGAAGCTATTTTCTCCTCCCATATAGCGGCCTTCCCCACCATCCGACACGTATGGGTATTCATACTGTTCCGCTGCTGCCATTCTTGAAGTTGTTGGCGCCTCTTCCATTACTTTACCAGGCAGCTTTTCGGTAGAAGTAGAAAGGGAAGGGCGCTTTACAAGGTTTGGAGTTGGTCTTAGCTTCCTCCTCCTTTTTGTTGTAGCTGCTGTTGTTGTTGTTGTCTTCTTTGGGCCTGGTTTTTCGGTTTGATCGTCCGATGACAACATGCCACCTTATGATCCCGCTATAGGAATAGCGGCCCGCCCACTACCACTCATGTTCCGAAAAACACTTTTGTGGTATATGTTTATTTATTTTTATTATTATTATTTTTTTGATTTTATTAAAATAAAAGCACTCTACTTTCTCAGGGATCGAACCCACGACCCCTGATTTCTAGGTAACAACCACTTCGGTTACGGAAATATTGGAAATTTATTATTTTTTTTGCACACTTATTCGTTTTTTACACTTGTAAAGCCGAAACACGAAATACGTTTGATCTCCGCGTAGGTCTGTGAACGACTGAGTGGGAACCGATGCTTTCAGTGTGGTGAGGCCGTTGACAGGAGGGGAGTTAATAACGTATGTTCTCTACCTGCCTATCTCTTCGTTATCTTTTACAACAAACGTTAATTGGGAAACTTATGGCAACCATATTGTTAAACCCGAAAATTATTTGATGTACATATGTGATTTAATCTAAAGAAAAACAAACTTTATTTAATAACTTGATTATTGAATTAGAACAGCCAATTTATTTTCATCTCTTAAATGTCAAAAAAATAAAATCAAGTTATTGAAAACGATCAAAACCAAATTCTAAATGTGCTTTTAACTTTTATGATGTAAAATTTCAAATGAAAATTGAAGTCAAGTTGATTTTCTCATGATCGAACCAAGCCTACCCACTGTGACCACCTTCTATTAGACCGAGAGATTCTTTAGCTGCCATAAGACAGTACTGTGAACAATCTTCACTAATTTCTTCTTACTGTATTCAGGAATTCTTTAAATGATTAAACAATAATTTTTCATTATTATTTAAATTCTAACCTCAAAGTCTAGGTCGGAACTTTATTTGAGAATCACACAAGATAAAACGATCATGCATATATTCTCACCAAATAAAATTCGCTCATTTAATACCATATATATCAAAACTGAATGATAACTTGGCCAATTAAAGTACCTTACTCTTATCATTTATATGCTACTCATCAATTTATTATATTTTTTTTTTCACTGGTTTTCGGCTCTATCAGTCGACAGCCACCTCACACACGAAAGGACGCCATAATACTGTAGCATGTTTAATATTGCATTGCTATATTGCAATATTGATTTGTCAGAGCAGTTTTTGAAGAAAGCGTTTTCCGATGACAATATCCGGCTCACCAATTATGCATACCTGGGCTCTATCGTTTGTCGTTCAGGTCTAGCTCAGCCTGCGTGAATCCGGATATGCGAGATGTGGTTAGCAATTAATGAAATCATTTTTAATAGAAAGAAGGGCGAATTATTTATATAAATGTTCGTTCTTTAATAAATTGCTACGACTGGTGGGCTGTATCAACGTACTTCACCCGGAATCAAATAGTAGTGGCTCATGTGTTATTGTATTGGCTTCCCAATCGGACGGTTCGGGGTTCAATGCCCGAAAGACATTCTTTTTCTCAGATAGCTAAAATCTCGTGAGATGAGTGGTTGCCTAAAATACAACAAGTTAATTTACACTAATAATTTAGTCTCCCCATTGAACGTTTGATGCAACCCATTGAACGAAATAACCACTAAGACCAAACATCTTTCTCTCTCTCGCTCTCTCTATCTAATTTTCTGGAAAATTTAACACGTGCTCAGGCATTTTAAGGGGGTCTAGTCTAGAGGCATGAATTCCGGGCGGTTCTTGAAGCTCTTTACAAACAAAACAACAAATATTTTTACTATACATTTTTTTTTATCACTTGTAGCCACCAACAAAAGAATTTGGTTCGAAATAAAAGAAACTTAGCTGTAGCGGCTACTATCGAAGAAGGTCCAGAAATGTCGATTCGGCACCGATCATTTGAATCAGGCAGAGTCTATCTGGTTTATTCTGCAGTTGGATTTGGGCCTACATCCGTATAAAACTGTGCTGACGCAAGAATTGAAGACCACCATAGACAAGGCCGTGAGTTCGCTAATTGGGCGCTGGAAATGTTGGCCAGGGGTCTGGATTTTAGCCGAGAAATCATCTTCCCGAACGAGGCCCATTTTCGGCTCAGCAGCTATGTCAACAATCAAAATTGTTCTTATTGGAGCAAACACAATGCACAAGTGTTCGGCCAAACATCAATTCATCCACATACACTGAGTGTGTGGTGCGGTTTATGGCACATGGCGGCATCATTGGACCTTATTTTGGCCAAAAAATCATCTTTTCGGACCAGACCCATTTTTGGCTCAGCAGCTACGTCAACAAGCTTAATTGTTTTTATTGGAACGAACACAATTCATAAGTGTTCGGCCAAGCATCAATGCATCCACACATATTGACTGTTCGGTGGGGCATCATCGGACCTTATTTCTTTCGAAATGAGAAAGGAGACACCGTTACCGTCAGTGGTCTCAGGTATAGAGCGATGTTAACCGCCTTTCTGTGGTGAGAGCTCAACATCGATATATCTGAGCTGTGATTTCAAAAAGACGGCGCCATACAAGCGACGCAACGCTCCAAGTTGTAAAGGAGAAATTTGGCGACTGGGTCATCTCACTGCGAGCGTTTATCAATTGGCTGCCGGGATCAAACGATTTGAAACCACTAACATTCGACACGCTATTGACGGAATAACCCCGCACATATTGGACCGAACACTTGAAGCACTTCCAGTGAAACCGAGATGGCCATTTGAATGATGTGTTATTCCACACAATAGCATGAACGTAGGTTCAAAAGAAAGCCATAATCAATTTAATATCTCACACCGTTGTTGTTTTATTTTAATTGTTTTCCTATCGTTCTTATCTGGTCACCCTTTTGTAGACTTTTACCGCAGATAAGTAATCTACACAGATGACGCATGCCGTGTACAAAATGAAGTTGATTTTCGTCTTACAGGACAAAAGCTTTCAAGAAAGAGAGTAAAGAAAGCTTTCTTCTTTCTGCTCTCTTCTTATTTTTGATGGAAAAGGTTTTTGTCACTGAAACGTGTTTTGCTTGCAAGAGAAACCGAATGAGATAACATGGGAAGGGCACGGAGATGTACTGCTTATTGCTTTTCATGTGTACCACTTCAAAAAGTAAAGAAAATTTTTATGTGAGGTAGTTTTATGAACGGATATGTGTATGAATGTGAGAAACTGAAAGGCGGAAAAAGTCAATTACTACTTCCTATTGTTTTAAGAATAAGAATTAAGAAATACATATTATACATATTACATAGTTGAAAAGTAAAATAAAATAAAATTAGTGTTTAATAGTGTTTACGGGTTTGAAGCTATCCTTTTCAAATCAAATTTGTGTTTTTTATTTCCTTTTATTTTAAGCTACATATTTTAAAATCTTTTAAGTTTTCAATAATTTTTAAACATCGTATTTTTAGAAAGGGTTTAGCACCTTTGCTAGAATATTTACCGTTTATTTTTCAGGTTATACAGGATAGAACTACATACATACATACATACATACATCCATACAAGAAAATTGTTTACAACAGAAAATGTCCTGGAAAAGAATTCAGTGTGCAATAACACATTGTCGTGCAGCAAGAAACGAATTTCCAGATCAAAAATTATTTCAATTTACTGAAAAAGGAACAATTAAATACGTCAAATGGCTAGCTTTAGCAGGGGAGTCGTCTCGGGACCACATAAATGGTATGTATTGGTAGGAAATATTTAAAAAGAAATGCTCACCCCTCTTTCTTTCTAAAGTTCTCATATTTAATGATGAATTGTTTATTTCGATCCAACAAATGCTAAAAATACATACAAAAACTGCAATGACAATGATAACCTTGAATTTTGTTGCACCAACTGTAAGGCTCACATAAAAAGATAACCTTTGTATATTAAAAGAATTGAAAGGCTTAAGAAATTGATAAATGGCTTAAGAAAAACAATAAAAAAATAAAAAATAAAAAATCGAAAATAAATATGTTGCACAAGATTCGTCGTTTAAAAGGTAAAAAAAGGGGGAACAAGCCATAAGAAGCAGAGTATACAAGAGAAAATTGATTTGTTGCTTGGTATTCATCAAAATACTAAGCATTTTCAATCTGTCTCAGAGTACAAAGAAATACACCGAAGAGGAAGAGGGTTTCACAGTGCATTTTTTCCGTTCATCATCCAGATACAAATTCTTTACGAGATCAGCTTGGGCTACACTTGCCGCACCCATCTTAATTACACAGATGAATTAAGATTAAACCTGGGTTAAATAGAAATGTTCTAAAGGAAATAAAAGAAATAACCTCGACATTATCATCAAAGGAAAAAGAAATTCTGATTATATTTGATGAGATAAGCCTTTCAGGAAAATCTAATCTACAATAAATTTTAAAATAAGATTGAAAGTTTTGTTTATTATAACAGAAATTAAAGATCGAACAAAAGCGCAAAATCTGCGTGTTTTCATGATTCGGAGTTTATGTGGTAATTTTAAACAATTTCTGTATCATGTCGTTTGTCCAAGCGGTACACCTATGAAACAACTTCAGATTGAGGTATATATTTGCCTCGATATATGCACGGAACTGAAACAAAATGTAATAGCCTTTTGCTCTGATCAAGGGCCCTCAAATCGGAGTTTATATAGTAAATTGAATCTTAATGAAAAAAACTTCAACTTCTTTTACAAAGATAAACCCATATATGGAATGCATAACATTCCTCATCTTATGAAAAGCATTCGGAACAACTTACTTAAGTACAATTTGACCACTTTTGATGGAATTGTTAGTTGCCAAGTAATTGAATACCTTTATAATACAGAAAAAAGTAATACTACCAAAATATGCCCAAGACTGACATCGGCACATATTGACCCTACTGAGTTTTAAAAAATGAACGCGAAGTTGACTGCATAGGTTCTAAGCAGATCTGTATCCTGAGAAATTGAAGCCTTAATAGAATTGAACAAATTCCCATGCCATAAAGTTCAATTTGCAAAATCAACATTTGTATTTATAAAAAATACAGACAGGTTTTTTGATCTTTTAAATGGAAAACCAGCACTTGTACGAAATGATACATATATAAAGTTCATTTTAGAAATGAAGGACTGTATATCAAACATAAACCCTATAAATAGATCACTCTGTGTGAACGGTTTTGCCTTAACAATAGAAAGCGTTCTAAGAATAAAAGATACCTTATTCAACGAGTGTAATGATTAATGTTACATTTACGTAAATAAATTTAATCCAGATCCATTAGAAAATTTGTTTGGAAAAATAAGAGCTCGGAATATAAATAAAAGCAATCCAAGTGTTTCTGAATTCGGCTGCCTGTTAGCCAAAATTATATCGATTAAATTTGTATTTAAATCGATATTTCCGAACTGCAAAGATGATTCTGATTAATTACAGATGGATTGGAATGCTATATTGCAGAGTGATACAAAAGAACAAATAATGCTTACCCAGGATCTAGAACGAAATTGGAACATTCTTGAGGATAAGAAATGTATTGAAAATACAACAATATAGTTAACCCACCAGATGAAGACGCAATATTAGTTTACGTAACGCAAGTCAACGATCTAACCACCAGATATTTTGCAGAATATTTGTTTTTTAAATCAATAAAAAAAATTAACAAAATATGTGAAAATTGTACAGAAGAAATGTCAAAAGATGAACAGAATTTTGATATAATAGAAGTACTAATAAGAAGAAACTACAATTTCCTTTTGGCCATCGGAAAAATATTTCAAAGCCTGTCGTCTTCATGTACAGATATTTTCCTCATACTTTAAAAAAACTGCCTTATGTGTCTTATTAAAAAGAAAATATAATCAAAGAATGTATAAAGAAAACAAGTATACATTTCCCAAATTGGTTTGATATCTCTAGTGAATGCTTCAACCACAAAACCATTATAATAAATTTCTTAATAGTGGCATTGCTTTGAAAAAAACTGCAAATAGGTCCTTGACACGAATTTAAAAAACAATACAATTGTAAAAAATTAAAGAAGAATAGTAATAAGTTATTATTAATTAGCAATCCACTCAAAATTGAAATTTTGCATTTTTTTTTTAAAGTCCAAGACAAAGTTGTTACTGATTTACACAAGTTCTCAGAACATTTGGGCCTTTACTAAAATAATGGTGTGTGTTGATGATAAAACCGTCTGGTGTTATTACTTTCTGCATAAACACTAGCGCCGCCGGAGCCTTGGCTTGATTTGGAGACTTTCGTGACTATACGACATTTCCTTCACAGCTCGGCCTCTAGTCACCGTTGAAACCATCCTTTGCATGTTGCTTTTGATAGAGCATGATCACCATATGCCTCTACAAGCATTCGATGCGACTCTGAAGCACTTTCTTTCAAATGAAAACTAAAAGTTAATGCTTTCCGCAAGTCATCATTTTCTGGTACAAAATTCGACATTTTTATCACGATGAAAAAATATGTTGTTTGCTCAATGACTTGATGTATACTAAATTTGTTTGACAGGTGTCATAAATGTCAATAAATGTTCTCTATCGAGACATTTGTATCTTGACGCTCACTTCATACCGACACACCTGGTATGTATCTTCAACCCCATGTGCACCAAATCCAACCCATCTAGTGCTTTCACGCTAACCAATCCTCGATTCCATTACGTTAATATTTTCAAAATAATATTCCGCCATATGTCGATGATCTTTCCCATTAAAATGCCAAAAAGATCTTCCGTTCACATGGCATATCAAGAAATAAACGAAATGCAAAAATAAGACTACATCCATCTATGTACATCGTCAACGGAAACCCATCGTACAGTTTCAACCGCGTTCGCAGTTTTGCTTTGCAGTCAAAATAAGCAAACAACGTTGCGTGTGAGTTTGTGACTCTCTTGGTGAGCATAGCGATAAGCGAGAAAAAAAAGTTTTGATTCTCATTTGCAAGATCTACAGCTTTTCATAGAGCTTCTTTTTTCGGCTTTTGAATTTTCATGCATCATATTTCTCCATAAGGGTGAGACATCTATATAAATTACTAGTTTGTACTTTTACTAGTATATATAGCCTGGCCATACAATTAGAGCCAAGCAAATACTTTGCCTTTAGAAGTAGATTTATTCGAACTTTTATCAGAATTGTTAGTTTTATGGCCTTTGTCTATTCCAAAAATAATATACAATAGAAGGAATATATCGTAAAATATAAAGAAGGAAAAACAATTTCTGCCAAAGAAGCAAAGTTTTATTTTATTAATGTTAATAAATTTTTTGAATGGTGTCCTGGAGGTGCGTGTTGTAATTCCACTGAAATATGATTTTTTCTGAGTTTCCTTTTGGTGGTAACAGCACTTTTAGCCACGGCCCGTTTTAGGAGCTCCCAAAGGTTCTCTATCGAGTTCATGTCGGGAGAATTACCTGGCCAATCCAAAACCTCGATTTGCTTTTGCTCCAAAAAGATCGTTATACTTTTGGCTTTATGACATGGAACTCCGTCATGCACAAAAATTGGCGTTTCACCCCCAGAAAACCATTCTGCCAGTTGGGGTATCAGTCTTGTTTCTAGACCTTTTTTTATTGATCCAGTCTCTCGTGTTTTCCGCGACGTAAAGTCGTCCAGTGCCTCTGCCAGATATCACGGACCAAACCATTATTGACGGTGGATGTTTAACCATTGAAACTATACATTCCGGTTTATTCGTCTCACAAAACGGTCTTTTCCATCATGACCTTGAAAACCAATTCGTCTGAGAAGTAGCTTGAGAAACAAGATTAAAAAGTTTTTGTTCGCGTGCGATGTATGCATTTTCTTTATGGTAGTCAGTACTTACCGAAAATTTTTAATATTACATTTCTCAAGTCCTGAACGGTAAAATTGTTTTATTTTTTGGCCCATTCCAAACGATTCTGGATCGTGCGTGGTGTTAACTTTGGCTTGCAGGCCGGCCCCCTTGCAACCAACCCCATTTTCTTCAATCTGCGCAGCACCCGTCTGTGCGAAACTGGTGTCGATTCCTTCTATATTTACTGGGTCAACAAATTTAGTGGCAGCTTTCTATTTTGGCACAAATATCTTTTATTTGCGGTCAGCCCGTGGACTTGTCTTGCGGAGCCTACCGCAGTTACCTGGCCTTCTTGGATCCAGTGTCATTCTCGATTCCATTTTCTTCTTCAAGTTCTTAACTGAACTTCTTGAAACTTAAACCAACTCAGCTACTTTGCTCCGAGTCAGACTGGAGCTCTTTAAGAGACCACACACTTCACCCACTTTTTTCGGCGAGAAGTCCGACTTCTTGCCCATTTTTTAAATGCTAAAGAAATTTTTTAATTTTTATAATAAATGAGTAAGTCCGCTGATGTAACTGGCTATATGACAAATCATGACATTAATACTTACCGTTTTGTTTAAGATTTTACTGATGTAAACAGCTTTTATGCACCCAATATTAAAAAAAAGCCTTATTGGAATATCACCTCACAATCACTTCGAACGAATATAAACAGCAAATGACTCATAAAAAACGGTTAAGTTCACGTAAATTACTACAAATTAGTTCCCGCATAACAAAACAGTAAATTCAAATAAAGCAGAAGCCCTACTTCGAGTCAACATTGGAAAAGAAAAAATGAACACGGCGATGGTTTCCCGGCATTTAAGGAGTCTTACTGTTTATATTCGCATTAAACAGCCCAGCTCAAGCTGGATGCCACAATTCCAATAGTAAAATATGTATGTGTGTGCATTAAATTCTTTAAATCATAAAATTTCATTATTTTATTTTAAAGTTTCATTGAATGTTTGACATTTCTAATACGTAAAAAAATGTAACGAGAAAATATTATAAATCTAATCTTCTACA
This sequence comes from Volucella inanis, assembly GCA_907269105.1. Lineage (NCBI taxonomy): Eukaryota > Metazoa > Arthropoda > Insecta > Diptera > Syrphidae > Volucella > Volucella inanis. The sequence goes on from OU026158.1 coordinate 10,780,284, forward strand.
GCTATACCAAGTACAGAATTGATGCACTCTTCCTTGTTTATAAGATGGCATGTTTTGTTCACTAGGGACATTAATCTGTTAGTATCTTGTGCCCAATTATTAAGTATATCTGAAGAAGTCTTCTTCGTTGTAAAATAGACAATTTCTGCTGGCCGATCTATTTTGACTCGAATCGTATCGGCGTTGGCTAGTTTTGATAAATATTCCTCACATTTATCTGAAGACAAATTTAGCAGCTCGCTCATACGTTTCAAGTAAATTCGGGAATAATAATTCGATATGATGCGTATGTTCTTAAAAATACAAAAAAAAGTCATTTTTGAGCTTCTAAAGTTCGAATATTTTCACTTACATGCTCAATTAGACGGTGTTTCAATTCAGCGCAACACTTCTTACCATGTCCAGAATTCTCTTGGAACATAGAATTCTCCGTTAGAATACACCCAAACTCGGAGTCAAATACATCAAAATTAATTAGTTCTTTACACATAAATAAGCGAAGAATTTCCCTAAACAAATACCAGACCATGTACCCTGCTATTTGATATAAAAATATTGCAAAATATTACTTGTATACAGGAATCCCTTCTAGTTTTTTATTTTTCGCCAAATGTTCCATCATGTCGTTCTGTTCATTATCATATGGCGCTAAAATGCAGTATAAAACAGCATACTTTAACCTTTGTCCCTGGTCTTGTAATCCTTTGTCACATAGTACAGAAAGTTCAATGGGTTTGTTTTCTACCCCCTTTTCAAAATCGGCACTATTAGCAGGGGTATTAATTTCTTTTGTTGATCCCGCAGCAGTTTGATTTGAGTCAGCAATCGCTTGATAATGACGAGAAGTTTTCAAAAAAGAAGAGTCGCGATCAAGACGTATCATTAAGTCATAAAATTTGAACTTCAAATCTTTTTGACGGGGATCATCAAAAAATTTTGTGCTTATTTTTTTGGCGATAATTTGTGTTGATACGTAATCTTCTTTCAAAAGACACAAACGCATTTGTTCTAGAATCAGCTCGACCTAAAAAATAATTTTAAAAAATAAATGAATTAAACAAAATATTTAAACAAGATAAATTGAATAATATTAAATAAATGATTAATATTAAAAGAGGGAAGAGGGATTGTTGAGTTCTTCGCATTGACCTTTTTCTAATATGGCTAAAAAAACAATAGCCACATACTGAACTCCACTACGTATGTGGAGTTGAGGAAATGTGAAATTATGTCAGTCCATATATGAAAAACTATGTGTGGTGTGCATCCATTGTTTGTTTAATTACGTGAAAATTGTGTTGCTCTACCTAGAGCTTTTCAAAAACGGTATATCCGGTGTTGGATGAAATACACATTGACATACATACAGGGTGTCCGTCCCACAGTCACCGCCGCAATTTGAACACCATTAATCTCCATCTTCACTACTGCTCCGTGCACTCGATAATATATAACTTTCGTATATAACATACACCGCCGCAGACGAAAAAGTAAATTTAAGTCGAAAAACGAAATTAAGAGGTAACCTAAGAACGGTTTTTATGATTATTTGTCTCGTTTTTTTTTCTGCTATAATTTTTTCACAAAAACACGTTATTGAGTATAATTTTTTTTTTATGAAACCACAATTTGATTTATGCTCTTAAAAATACATACGTAATATTTTAACAAAACATTTTAAATTATTAGCAAAATAAAAACAACAAATGTTTATTGAACATTTGAAAAAAAACGAGTAAAAAACTACGTCCAAACTATTGAGTCTTAGAAAGAGCCAAAGTTGAAAATAAATTAGTACTATAAAACCGTTAAGAAAATGTTACAAAGAAATTGATATATATAGGTTGACTATTTTTATTTCAAAGAATCTGGCTTCTGTAGCATCTCTGCTTTTTCTCTTTGTGTTCCATTTGACATTTTGCATTCGTGATTTAAGTTTGAATGGGCAATTTTTAAATAGTTTCGATTGTTAACATAGATTACACAAATAAAGGATATTTAGAAATGAAAATAATATTAGGTAAAATTCGACAATGTGCTCGAAAGGCAGTTCGCGAATACGCCGAAAGCTTTATATCATTCTAATGACCATGTTTTATGACTTATAAATCGCATTCACACAGAGGGTTTTTTTGTTTATAATTAGCGCGCGCTAAAGGGGTTTGAGTATCCTTAAAATGTTTATACACAGTGCGGGCGAAGGAAAATCCGAGAGGTATAAAAGATAAATAAACTGATGTAAGTTGTCCTGCTCGGCAAGACATTCTATAAGCGATTGTACGGCTTAGGAATTAATTGGGTGTTAGGTTGAAGGTAATGTCGATTTCTATGGTGCACTGCTGGTACCTACGTCGGTGTACAATGGTGTCAATTGAATGACTGATATTAGTATCACCTATGAATTTTATCGCACAGGTTTGAATCCTATCTAGCAGGTGCACAGATGTGTTAGGAGCACCTGACCAGATATGGGCATTATACTCCAATTTTGAGCGAGTGAATGCCTTATATATTGAGGCCAGATCAGAGGGGGCGAAATATTTCTTACATCACTTCGGTTTATCAGCGATCCCATGACCTTGGAAAATCTGCTCGGAAAGACTCCTAAAGAGTAGATGAAAAAGCTTGCTGACAAAACACGTCTTCAAAAGAAGGAGAGATATACCATCTGGACCAGCAGATCTTTAAATACTCTTGCTACTTCACGAGTGCGAAAGTGAATTTGTCCTATTGAAGATTCGACGCACACAAGTGTAGGTGGGGACAAGGCATAATCTGGAAGTGCTGACTGGCCAAAGAGCTGACAGCTGGAATGTCATTGTAAATGAGCGTTGGAATGGATGATGCAGAATTTCTAATGTTTTTGATGAGCGACCAAAAATTTTTACTACCATTGGAACATTGTAGTATTTTTTGCATGTGTTTGGTCGTATTAAAATTTCAAACGTTTAGGAAAGGCGTGGTAGTCATTCCTGGCTCGTTTGAACTTTTTTCGCTTTTCCTTTTGGGGTAGGACCGAAAAAAACTTTTCTTTAACTCTAACAGCCTAGAATGTTAGAATTCTTTGAATGGAGTCAGACAGCGCATCAAACTCGTTTTAGGTCAAATTGGTGTCCAGTTTGGGGCTTCTGTAAATAAAGCAGTAGTGGATAATTTGCTTACGGAGATGGAATTTTAGCCGCAAGAAATTGAATTCCGGATTGGAACACGGATCACATTGTGGTGAAATTTGGTAAGCTACGGCACTGTGCACTTAAATGGTGAGACTGCGGTGAGAGAAGAATAATGGCACTAGTTCACAGCCAGGTAGCTTCAGATCAGAGTGATCTGAAGTGCCGAAACAGCTGATCTGTATTTACAGACGTGAACGTAAAAAAAAAGTAATTACTTTAATTAGCTATGTAATTAGCTACGTCAACCCTGAATTCCATACTCATAATCACAAACAAACACAGAAAACACAAACACCGACGATGCTAAGCAAGGCTGTGAAGTGAAAATTCTGACGTTGACTCACCGAATCAATTTGTTGTAGGTGTTCTGCCCTTATATCAAAATTAAACAGTGCACCAACAAAAATTCACACATGCAACCTGTTATCCATCGGTTGTCACATACCTTCAGTCATTGCCCGTGCCGTATGATAAATACAGTAACTACAGTGACCAAGTACAATCAACAGTACCAAAACAACCCATGCTTATCATCGGATGTCGTGACAATGATGAAACGCAAATGCACTTACCGACGGTAGCATTATCAGTAGAAGAACATAGCCATGTACTTATCATAAAATAATAACTAACAACAAACAACTGATAATTCCATTACAGCCATTCAGAAACTGTATAAATAACTCTAGATTCTTAGTTATTCTTAAGAATATAATAAATAAAGCAAATGCGTTCAAGTACAAGCAAAATATATATTTTTTTTTACTTATCTCCACTGAGGTAGAAATAACTGGGGGCTCGTCCGGAATAGTATACTTACTTGCTATTCAAACAGCCAAAGAATATCCTTGAAGAAGCAGACAGTCCGCGAAATACAGAAAGCCACATTTGAACTACGAAACCACGGAATGAAAAATTATTCTCCCTCGAATACATATACAAAACGACAGAGAAATAACCACTCCTTATCTTTAAAAACTACGAAAACTAAGAAAGCAGCAGCTATAGTAGCAGTACTAATAGCTTAAATTGACACAACCACCGACACAGCAATTAACGGAATTAAAAACAGATGTAAACACAGTACGTGACAACCAAGATGTGTTGTTCACAACCGTGAAACAACTCACAATCCCCGATGCAAAAGATATAGACCTTAAGCAACAAAGCGGAGTGCAGATCATAGAGAAATCAAGCTTGGAAGCTAATAGAGGATATAAGAAATTTCCAAGAAAGTCCTCAGTATTACAATACACTTGCTATACTACACACTAAGATAGTGGGGCCAGCAGCAGATATTCTTTCTAATAATAAAATCAAGATGAATTTCTACTCAGTTATAAATCGCCTCGACTATACCTACGCTGATCAAAGGCCGTTGTATGTACTTCAGGATGAAATGAAAAAGATTAGACAAGTAAAGAAACACTTGTCCGGGTATCATGATTTACAAAGCACTTAACTTTATACTCTCGAAAATTAATATGTCTAATGAAGCTGGGAAGGGACTTAATAGTTTATTCTCCAGAGGAACATTGTATTCCAAAGGTCTGAAGCCACCGACATTGCATGCACAATATACCACGACAATGAATGTCAATGAATGTATCCTAGTTGACACACAACAAGGATACACTGAGCAACCAGAAAAGCGTCCATATCCACAACGCCCTAAGTTTAATCCTGCCATCCAAGTGCAACGAAAAGATTTCATAACAAATCAGTACTACGAAAAACCCACACCAATGGAAGTAGATGAATCAAGACAGTTCGTGCGATCAACATATTACAACAACCAACAGCCTAAATGGAACAAAGGTCCCAGACAAAATCCTCCACACCTAAGCCCCTTCAAAACAACCAATCCAATAGAGAAGAAAGAAGGAAGTCCTTCATAACAAAACTACCATCAACACAACATGCAGCGGATAAATCAAACCAAACAAGCTGAATTGGAATCAATAACACCGAAAATTAGCCCAACAAACGGATTACCTTGCCTTCAACGACGGAACCACAGGTACATCCGTTACTTTATTAATTGATAATGGTTCAACAAATAATTATATTAGTTTTAAGTGCAGGATAGGGACTTCTATAAATATTAAGCCTATAAAAAGTCATTACATGGTGACTCGATACTAGATGTGAAAAAATTAATAACATTATTTGATCACATTTAACCTTTAATGAAATTGATGAGTTTCTAGATTTCTATATTATTCTGGGTGAACAAGGTTTGAGAGCTATTAAAGCCGAAATTAATTTGTGTGATTATAACCTAAAATACAAAATAAAGAAAAGGGGAATTGTGAATTTATATTGAAAAATAAATTAAACAGTGGACAATGAGGAAATTAGTGAGATCCTGCTCTTCACTACAACCATTCAGGATACGATTAGGACGAAAACTGACGAACTTATTTAGGCGAAACAATATCCATATCCCATAGCCGAAAATCAGTTTGTTAACGAAGAAATCTAAAAATTATTAGATAACCACTGTATTGGATTCAATTTTGGATTTGTGGAGCAACCGATAAAACCGAACAAGAAGTACTTGCTACCACAATCGAAAAGAAAAAAAAATCAAAACCAAAAAAAAGAAAGCAAACAATCTGAGTTATTCAACGTCTTTTTTCGTTGAGATTTAAACAACTTGTGACAAAGCATAAAATTCTTCAACCCATCTAACCTTGCACTCACGCAGTGCTATGAATTGCTATGAATATGCGTGTTAATTGCAACAACAATTTTGTGTCTTCTTCTTTGTGCATAGTTGGATGATGATGGTCGATGGTACGATTGATCGATGGTGTTACGATCTATGGTGTGATCTATGCACACTGTTGCAGATTAGATTTACAGAATGACATAAACAATGAAATACAAGTTGGTGATTATTTAATAATACAGTGAGTCAAAGCAAAATCTAACAAAGAGTTGAAAACAGAAAGAAAATTATTAATGTTAATGGTTAAATGAATTCATGTTACAAACAAATAATTGTATTAAAACGAACATGCATAGTTCTGAATCTTATACAACCATATAATACAACCCAGCAGAAGCCCATATAATTCACCGACAGTGCCCAAAAAAGGTACCGACGAGGGAAACCAAAAAAGGCACATGGTGGTAGATTTTCAGAAAATCAACGCCTAACCAAACTATAACGGATAATTATTCACCAGACGTGAATATGACAATACAAAATCTAGGAAAAGCAAACATTTTTTCTGTAGTTGATCTGGAATCAGGATTTCAACAAATACAAATAAGAGAATCTGACAGGGAGAAAACCGCGTTTTAAGTAAACGGCGTTAAGTATGAATTTATCAGGATCCATTCGGACTTAAGAATGCACCCTCAATATTTCAACGATGCATAGATGATATTCTCCGTCAGTATATTGGAAAGTTTTTTTCAGGACTCAGTTGAGTACCTAGGTCACATAATAAAATACAATAAAGTGACAATAAAATTCAAACAATAAAATAATATCCTACTCCAAATACATTAAGAGAACTCAGATCCTTCCTGGGACTAGTCACTTACTATGAAAGTTCATTCAATACTTTGCAGCTATTACTAAACCAAAGCAAACATCGAAGAGCTAAAGTTGAAGTTAAATTAGATGAAGCAACTCTGGAAGCATTTGAAAAAATTAAGTAGCTCTAGTAGAACTTTATCATCCTACTACGAAACCTTTCGCTATAGGTGCAGTACTGTTCCAAAACAGATAACCTATTGCCACAGATAATAAATCTATACAGATGTCTCATTTATATGGGAAGTTGTGTCTTATGAAAATGAAATAGATTTAAAAAACAAGAGCTTTTTAAAAAGCTGCAAGTTCATACAAAGAGCAGAAAAATCTTATTTGTTTTCGCTTTTTGATCTTGCCACTTGTCACTTACACATGCGAAGTCGTTTACCACCTATCACTTATATGTAAAACCAATACGTGAACGAAAGAAATAAATAAAAAATAAACAATTCACCCACACATTTCTACTTGAATGGACTGCGATTTGCAAATACATCATACGTTGACATTGCCCAGTATAATCGGTTTGCTTGGGTTTACGTACGTGTGCTTGTTATTTTGTTTGTAACTTGTTATGCAATGTAAATTAATACATGGGCTGTCCATGCCGTTTCTAAAAGAGAGCACAACTTGAATTAAATCCATACCATTTTCAGTTAGTACTAACCTTCAAAAGATACGTGTATAAATTTGACAGCTGTCGGACGATTAGTTCTCGAGATATAGCGTTGTGAGTGAAGCAACTGTTGTTATTGTGAAAAAAATTGGATTCAAAGCAATTTCGTGTGTTGATTTATCATTGCTTTTTGATGGGAAAAAATGCAGCCGATGCAAAGAAATGGCTTAATAAGTGTTACCTGGACTCTGCACCAGCGAACGAACGAACCATTCACAAGTGGATTGAAAAATTTAAAAGTTTTCATACAAGCACCGAAGATGATGCACGCAGTGGACGTCCAAAAGAGGCTGTTTCAGATGAAAACATAAAAAAAGTCCACAAGATGATTACGAATGAACGTAAAGTGAAGTTGATCGAGATAGCTGAGGCTCTAAAGATATCAAAAGAGCGTGTTGGATATACCATACACAAATATTTGGACATGCGAAAGCTCTGTGCGAAGTGGGTGCCGCGTTTGCTCACAGTCGACCAAAAGCAACAACGTGTTGATGATTCAGAGTTCTTTGCTGGGTTCAATGTTCGGACAATCGACGTTCCCAAAAAGGCATTTTCAAAATGTTTGCTGCAAATGTAACGTTTTTTTATGCATTTTATATGTTCACAAGACTCCTCTGTCAAAGCTAACTATTTAAGTGCCTTTTTTAGAAAAACGAAATAGTTTCCTATCCGAAAACTTTTTGTTGTAGATCGTTGTTCAAATATAGATATATTTACCTACTTTTCAGCTTTTAGAAATATGTAGATATGTAGGTAATTTGTGATTAGCCTAAAAATCTTATTAGATAAAATAGGAGCAAAACAGCTCAAATTGTATTAAGAAAATCAATACACATACATGCACATATATAAATATATGTTATGTAATACTTGCACCTAAACGCTAGTTATTTTATATAAAAATTTAGTATATGTACATATGTATCTATACCAAGTAATACGAGTACATATATGGATAAAATATATCAAAATAAAAATAGGTATGTAAATACGAATGAAGCGGAAATCTATAGTTTAACCTGTGCACTTTAATTATCACTTCAATTCAATTCAATGACTATTCAACTACATATTATTATTTATGTATATGCACTGTAGATTAATAACACGAATATTTTGCTTTTCAAACTTCAATTACACAAACACAATATCAATTTATGAAAAATTATATAATTTCCTGTTGCAGTCGAATGAAAACAAACAGCCAAGATTGTATACTCCTTCCCGCAAACCCCTTGCACATATTTTTCATATTTCTTGTGCCACTGTCAACAACTTTTAGTGAGAAAAAAAAAACTCTCTCAGTTAACAAAGCCAGAAAGAGAGAAAATAAAAAAGATTTATATTACTTCGAAGGCACATATCGAAAACTTGTCGGTTGGACGACTGTAGGCTAGGCGAACAAAAGTGAACCACTTTTTTCTTCAGGGATGAGACATCTGTATAGATTTATACCTGTGCTATTGCCTTCATATAACGAACACTCAATAAAACCGAGCAAAATTAGCTAAGAACTGTTAGCTATTTTATGGGCCCTAAAAAAATTAAGAAATTATCTGTACGGAATAGCTAATTTAAAAATATATACAGACCACCAATCTTTTATTTACTCTATATCTGAAAAAACCCTAATAGCACAAACTAAAAATGTGGAAAAACTTAATTGAAGAATACGGCGTAAAATTGGGATATAAACCAGGGCAACAGAATGTAGTCACTAATGCTTTGTCAAGACAGCAAATAAATATTACCACTGATTGTTCAGAACACTCGGCCGACAGTTTAAGAGTAGAACTACTAAAACGAATAAAACAGCCAATTAATTCGTTTAAAAACCAAATTATACCGATATTGGAACAGGGTAGAAACGAAATTATTACACAAACAATATTTCAAGACATACTATCTACTACACACACAAAAATGAACTTATCTTTAACTTTAACTATCAAAATAGACGAAGAATTGTTTCACATTAAAGACGAAATCTTATCTAACCTTGTCCAATGGATAATAGTCATAGCACAAACTCTACTAAAAGACATAATTGACATTAACGATTGATTGATTAACAAAAAGAAAAATATATACAAACACACAAAAGATCACACAGAAACTAAAAAAATAACACACAAGAAATACTTCTCCAAAATTTTTGGCCCAAATTACGAGATATGTGTAAAAAAGAAAATATAGATTGTGAAATTTGTTTACCAAATAAATGCTAAAGAAACCCAAACAAACGGCCTATAAGACACTCGTACCAACACATGTAGGTCAATACGTACAAATGGATATCTTTCACATGAACAACCAAATATACATTAGCTCAATATGCAAATACTCTATCTACGTAAAATAGAAAGTAAAGTAAACTGCCATAAGTGTATTGAAGAAATACTAACCCAAATATACCCAAATGCTAAACACTTAATGACTGATAAGGAAAATATCTTTATCAGTAACGTAGTAAAATCTATTAACAACTGACTCCAATTACAGCATAAAGCTACCCCGGTATATCAATCGACAACAAACTTTGAAGTTCAACGGAGTACGCTGATCGACATTTCCACGGCTCCACCGCAGGAAAATAAAACAGCACCCGGAGAGGAATTATTAAACGCAGTTAAGTAATACAACAAAACCATCCATTCAACTATGTTACAGGACATAAACCAGAAGATGTTTTTTCTTTAACCGTGAAAAATATCCTGAAATAGAAGATACACTGTGAAATATCATAATAAAAACAAAAAATTGATTACACATAAAAAAGGAAACACTGTTTACGTAAAATCCGACAAGACCCAACAACAAACAAAACAGAAGATTATATGATCAGATTATATATCAAACATAAATGATAAGACTACGTGCCCAACAGACTAAAAGTGAGGACACTTTTTCTTAACAAGGGGTGGAATCTTATACACACCAAAACAACCCATGCTTATCAATGCTGAAACGCAAATGCACTTATCGACGATTGCATTATCAGCAGAAGAACATAAACATGCATTTATCCTAAAATATTAACTAACAACAAACAACTGATAAATAGCTCTTTTTTTTTTTTTTTTTTTTTTTTTTTTTTTTTTTTTTTTTTTTTTTTTTTTTTTTTTTTAAATCGGAGTTTGGGATTTAGTGGTGTAAATTATGAAGATATTTTATGAAATAACCTACCAGATTTAATCAAACACTTCTTTCAACAACGCAGGACTATTTGATCCATTTAGTTGTCTTGATCGGTCGGTTAACAATCGGTGATTTAAATTGTGTTGAGATAGTTTTAAGTGAAAGTTCAGTACAATTTATAAACTAAATATGGAAAAAAATCGGTCCTTGCACTTGTGAAATTGCCCCAATAAATGTTGTTATGTAAAAGCCTAAGGAAGGGCTGCAACTGAAAAAATAAATCAGCCTTATCAACTTTATTTCAACCGTTCTATAAAACAAGACAAATAATGGATCCTGAAATTGTTTTGTATCTCGTGTTATGTTACACTTATCGAATGGTTAAATGAGTTTTCAAAAAAAAAAAACTAAAACCAAAATAGAATACCCTAAAGTGGCTTTTATGTCCATGCCAATACCTCAAATTGAAGAATTTCCTGTATTAACTCAAGTGATGAGAATGACCGTGAAGTAAATTATGCGCTAGAGAAGAAATTATCCGAATATGTATCTCCTAGAAGTTCATTGAAAAAACCACACATAATTTAGCAGCAAGAGTTAAATTATTTATTCCCTAAATTAAACTTATCCATCAGACAGTCTGAATAGGAATAGAATCTGTTATCACCAGAAACTAAGATATCTTTACCAAGGCAAAGGAACAAACATTTATCTACCTTCTTCACATAAAACGAATCCGTATGCTATTGTAACGACATTAACTGATGGATGAATGAATTACGGTTCACTTTCAGAACAAATGAATGGCGTCTCTTTATTGGTGGATCTAAAACGAGTTTAGAAGTAGTTCTTCTAAATAATGGTAGCAAATATTCCTCCCTACATGTAGCATATTCAATCACTTTAAAAGAAGTGTACGAAACTATGCAATTTATATTAAACTCAATAAAGTATTGAGACTCAAGTTGAAAAGTTTGTGCTGACTTAAAAGTGATAGCCTTGTTACTAGCATTACAGGGTGGCTTTACAAAGTATTGCTGCTTTTTGTGCATGGTGGGACAATCGAGTTACAGAGACACTACTTGGTTAAAGATTGGCCGATCGGAATTTTTTGCTGGACAATCAAATGTCAAATATTCACCTCTGATTGAGCCACAAAATATTCTTCTTCCACCTTACACATAATGCTGGGTTAAATGAAGAATTTCGTAAAAGCTATGGACAAAACTGGTAAAGGCTTTTTACATTTAAAATCTATATTACCTAAATTAAGTGATGCCAAACTTAAAGAAAGTAGATTTGTTGGACCGCAAATACGAAACATATGAACAATGTCAATTTTGACTTTGAACTAAATACAAAGGCACTAGCAGCTTGGACATCATTGAAAGCTGTAATAAACGGGTTTTTAGGAGTTCATTAAGCCGATAATTCTGAAATGTTAGTCGCAAAGTTGTTAAAAACTTATAAGGATTAAGGTTGCAGAATGTCATTGGAAATACATTTTTTGCATTTACATTTTAATTTATTTCCAAAAAACCTTTGACGAGCAGGGTGAACGACATAAAAAAAATTTAATAACGTTATCGAAGTCGGTTCATCTTTAATGCGAGGAATCACAAACGTAAAAGCTGAATCATAGAATACGTGTTTTATAATAGATATAAATTACAAATATTCATTTTTTAGAATGAACTAAATGAGTTTACCTTTTTGAATTTTTAAGTTTCAATGTCAATAAACATTTTGTCACTTCTAATTTTGTATGTATTTTGATATTAATTCTCGTATCCATAACACAGAAATGGTACGTGTTATAAGATAATAATTGCTATATCCTTAAATAGAATTTCCAATTGATAATATATAATACCTTTTTTTTACAATCCCGCGCGCGCACCAAGGGTATATGAATACCCCATTACTAACTTTTCTTCAGGACGCGGGCAGGTGGTGTTTGAAACTCAGGTGTATTAGGTTTCGATATTTTTCCGAGAGGTGGTTGTCAAACTAATGTTACACAAAAAAAAATTGAAATTTGTCACGCAGTGTAACTCAATTACTTAAAAAAATTTATATGAATATAAAATGTATATGGATATAAAATGTATATGGATATAAAACGTATGGTATATGGATATAAAATGTATATGGATATAAGATGTACGAGTAAATGGATATAAAATTTATCGGGCTGATCGACTAATGGGTTTTGTGGGGGTGTTGCCGCGTAAAATAGTGCGGCAAATCCACAATTTTAGACGATACTGAATATATTTTCATGGAAATGGTGGTAGAAAGTATAAAATTTCTTATAGGATATAGTACTCCTATGTATATGACACCTGTTGTATCCTGTTATAAGAAAGTAAGGAATAATCTTAAAGACTCAGAGCCTCTCTACACTAAGGTCATTGTGTGTGGTGATTTTAATCTTCTCATTCTAAAAGGCAAAAATAAGGAATTTAAAGATGCGGTCAATTCATTGGATTTTCATTTCAACTAACGTCAACCCCACTCATTTTCAACCTAACAGTGCTTTCATCGCTAGATGCTTTTCTTGTTTCTGAAACTGACTTGGTAGAACACTATGATCAAATTTCTTCATCAGGATTTTCATATCATGACATGATCATAATTTTATTAACACAGTCACCGACTAACACTCGACTCGGCAACATCTTTCAGCTGATTGGGTTTCTCTCGGATTTCTTTTTTTGCGGTGCGAACCGGTTTCTACAACCAACCTAGTTTTTTGTATTTTTGCTTAATTTGTAACCTGCTAGTGCGTAAAATAATATACATACAGCCGTTTACAAAACCTGATCGACTATGGCCGACTATAGCGATCTGCAAACTGACCCACCCCCTTAATATAAAAATAAAAAAAGGAAAAAACCCAATTCCTCCCCTTTTGAACCATAAAATTAATTCATGACCCACACTGTCCCGGACAATCCAAAATTTATAGTGATCTCCTCAACTAACGCGAAAAAGCCTCTCACATCTTATGAACAAATCACCCAACTATGCGATGGCAGCCTCCTCATATTCGTTAAAACCAAAAAAATAGCGGATCTCTTCTTATCAAAGAAAGCACTTTCCAATCTATGCCCGAACTCAGTAACCCTTCACAGAAAACTGAACTCATCAAAAGGCACAGTATATGCCCCATATTTAGCCAACGTTCCTGAAATCAAAATCATTGAAGAAATGAAGTCACAAGGGATTACAGACGTGTTCAAGTTTAAAAAAACTAAAGATGGAAAGCAGCGTGCAACTGGACTGGTTCTATTCACCTTCGACCGTTTTCGTCCTCCAAACACAGTATGGCTGGTATAATGTCCAAGTGACCGAGTATTTCCCTAATCCAATGTGATGTCTAAACTGCTAACTTCTGGGCCAAACCGCCAAACGCTGCAAAGGTAATTCTTCATGTATCAATTGCAATCTACCCCCTCACTCCTCCGAAAAATGCACACGTACTTCATGCGTTTATTGCAATAGAGATCACCCCGCCTCTTCTAAGACATACCAACGTTACCAACAAGCAAAAGAAACACTTAAAATTAAGACCATACGTAAATGTAGCATGGCTGAAGCTAAACAAATATATAAAGAACAAAACCCCACCTCACTCATGCCATCAACCTAAGATTGCGGTGAACGAATCAATACATAACAAAATCCCTAGCAGCGGCACTCTAACGACAACACCACACTCTCTTCAACACACACCAATGTCAATTATTAATCATAGAAACACAATAGTAACTGTTCTTCACGAACACAGCCAAAAAGTAGCATCACCATCACAACACACACATACTAACGCTTTACTTAATACCGTAAGACAAAATTCCATAACACATCCGCTGTTGCAGAATTAACCACCGCCCCCGCGCAATGCAGCTCGTCCAGCACTCACACTTAAAACATAAACCTCTCAGACAATATTCTACCCAACCACCAGTCAACGCAACCAAATACACAAAATCAAAACAATGCAATACAATCTCCGATTTCATCTATCATTCAATCACTAATAAAAAAGAACATATACGACACAATTCCCCCAGAATTTGATAACCATGAAACCGAGCAATAACAACCACTTTAATGATGACTCCAACATGATCTCTATAACAGCGACCACTTCCCTAAAATTTCCGCTATTAATATTGGCATAGCCTACTCAAATATAACGACAAATCGCAAATTTAAAACTGATTACCTGTCAGTTAAAACACCGTCGTCAAACATCAATAATGAAGCTGCGATAATCCAAAAAGCAATACGAGTCACCGCCAACAAATCAATCCCTCAAAGTATGCCTATTACCTACCAGCGGACTGTGCCCTGGTGGAACCCAGAGTTGAGAACTTTAAGGTATGTGAAAATAAAAGTTTGGCAGACCTTTAAAAAGCATCCAAATAACATTAACTTAATCATTTTTAAAAAATCTAACGCCAAATTCCGCAGGGAAGTACAAATCAGTAAAGCCAAATGCCTTCACGATCTTACTACAACACTCAACCCTAATACATGGCATGGCATACCATTCGCTGTCTGACTGGTAACTACACCTCACAATCGATTAAAGTGATTGAAACGCCTGAAGGTCCAATATCCGCTTCTCATAAGATAAACAACTACTCGCACCTGATCGGATTTATCTGACCACAATTTCTCAAATTGTCTCAAAGTTTGTAAAGCTGAATCCCTCAACCTTACTCAAGAGTATAATTTAACATCTCTTTCAGCAAGACACATCGAAGGCCCAATCACCACGCTAGAATTCGAAGCGTGTTTAATATGACTGAAAGGTAGGACTCCTAGTAGAGACAGAATTTCGTACCCTATGTTTAAAAATCTTCCAAAGTCATCCAAACTCCATAACAACATCCTCATTGGAGAAGTGATCCCATAAAACTGGAAATTAGCAACAATACTGCCTCTTCCTAAGCCGAAAAAAAAAACCTAAATAATATCAACGGATACCGTCCAATATCACTTATTCCCATTGTATTTATGCAGATGATTTATACATCCTGTGTAAGCACGCGGATCAATTTAAAACTAAAACCTTACTAACAAATGCAATCAAAGACATACTTAAATGGTCTAATGTTTCAGGTGCCAAAATATCATTAAACAAATGCAAGACTCTTCATATCTTCATATCTCTTAGTGTTCTTACATTAAATATATAGTAAAACACAAAACTTTCACAAAATTCAACTTTATTTACCAATATAGTTGCCTTCGAGGGCAATACACTGATTGAAAAAATTTTCAATCTTTCGATACCAGTTTTGTAGTACGATTTCGGTTTAGCCTCAAAATAGGCCTCTGTTTCGGCGATTACTTCTTCATCGGTCTTAAATCTCTTTCCGGCGAGCATTCTTTGAGGTCTGCGAACAGGAAATAGTCGTTGGGGGTCAAATATAGAGAAAACGGTGGGTGGGGAAGCAATTCGTAGCCGAATTCATTCAATTTTGCCATCGTTTTCATCGACTTGTGACACGGTGCATTGCCTTTCTTTAAATGCGGCCGTTTTTCTGCGATTTCGTCCTTTAAACGCTCCAAAAACGCAATGTAAAAGTCGCCGTTGATAGTCTATCCCTTTTGGAGATAGTCGATGAAAATAACCTTGCCAGCCGACTGTTTTTGGTCGTTTTGGACGAGGTTCGTCCACTGCTCGCCACTCAGCTGACTGCCGACTTGACTCTGGTGTGAAGTGATGGAGCCAAGGTTCACCCATTGTCACATACCGACGCAAAAATTGGGTTTTATTGCGGTTGAACAGCTTTAAACACTCCTCTGAATCATCAACACGTTGTTGTTTTTCGTCGACTATGAGCAAACGCGGCACCCACTTCGAACAGAGCTTTCGCATGTCCAAATATTCGTGTATGATATATCCAACACACTCTTTTGATATCTTCAGAGCATAAGTTATTTCGATCAACTTCACTTTACGGTCATTCGTAATCATTTTGTGGACTTTTTTGATGTTTTCATCTAAAACAGCCTCTTTTGGACGTCCACTGCGTGCAATGGACTTCGGTGCTTGTATGACCACTTTTAAATTTTCTAATTCACTTGCGAATGGTTCGTTTGGCTGGTGCAGAGTCCGGGTAACACTTATCAAGCCATTTCCTTGCATCGGCTGCATTTTTTCCCATCAAAAAGCAATGATAAATCAACACACGAAATTGCTCTGAATCTATTTTTTTTTCACAATAACAAAAGTTGCTTCACTCACAACGCTATATCTCGAGAACTAATCGTCCGACAACCGTCAAATTTATACACGTATTTTTTGAAGGTTGGTACTAACTGAAAATGGTATGGATTTAACTCAAGTGGTGCGCTCTCTTAGAAACTTTTAACAATAATTATAATTGGAAAGATCACTGTATAATTAAGAAAAAGCCTAGCTGCGAGAGCCAATACAATTAGTTATTTAGCCAGTAAGAAATGTAATACACATATCAACACTCTCTGTTCAATTCTTAAATCTATAGTTCTAAGCAAGATTGACTACGGTCTACTCATTTACGGAAACTATCCTAAATCTACAATAAATATCATCAAAGCGCCATACCATCAAGTCGCACGTAGAAGCATTCATGCTTTTCCCACAAGTACTGTGAAGAACGTATTGGTAGAAGCTGGTCTAGACGTTCTAGACGCATTGAAGTAACGAAAGCAAAGTTTTACTTAAAGCTAATGTCTTCTAAAGGTTCAATCATTGACAGAGACATCATTTTTGCTATGAAAATGAAAACTTCAAAACGCCTTCTGACCGTTATATCTCTCGCATTAGTATTCGCTAAAGAAATTGAATTTCCGATAGAGAGAATTGGTGAACATAGATTAATATATCCACCGCGGTCTATAAAACACATATCCTTCGTCATGGACCTGGCAAAATATAATAAAACAAATACCAACAAAGACATATTTCACGCACTATTTTCCAGCATCACCTCGCAACTCAAATCAAACGGTTGGAATTTATTGTATTATTTACAGATGGCTCCAAAACCAACGAAAGCACATCTTTCGCAGCTACATACGAAGACGGTTCTCTGTTTAGTACAGGTCTATTACCTGCAAACCTATCTATTTTTACCGCTGAAGTCTAAGCTATTCAAAAAACCACAGAAATAGCCTCCAATATACGTGGTAAACATGTAATATGCTCACACAGTTTATCAGTCCTGCAATCTATAAAAAAATCCTATTCACAATACGTTGATTGTAAACAAAATCAGAGACTGTCTTATAAAAACACAAAATAAGCTAAAAATAATGTGGGTCCCCAGTTACATGGAGATCAAAGGAAACGAACATGCGGACGCCGTTGCCAACGTTGCACACCGTGCTTCTGTACATAAATTTGCGATATCCACTAAACTAGACATGAAACGAAACATTACCCACAAGATTAAGTCTAGACTACTTTCGGATTGGCAGAACTACCACCACCACTATTCACTCATAAACACAGATAGATCCCAACCGATTTACCCTACCACAGTCTCAAAATAAAACATCACAACGTTTGTAAGGCTGCGTTTAGGCCACACAGCTTCGACCCACCAACATCTACTCAAAAGGGAGCCACCACCGTTGTGCCAAGTTTGTAACTCCAAATTCAAATATAACACTTACTCAACCTAAAATCAACAGCCTACGTGTTTTTAAGAAACACTAATCAAGTAAATATCCTTAAAATGCACAACTTCATTAGCAGTAGATCAAATTTGCATATATAACCAAATATCATACGAATCTAAAACCCTAAAACGTTGATTATGAAATATTTATATTTCTACGTATCTATTTATAATATAATATACTTTTTAGTTACAGTATAGCCGAAAGCCTTCGCAGCTAGCGCTCAATTAATGTTAGCATATTAATTTTAATTATATGTTAATAAATTATAATAATAATAATAATAAAAATTTTATTAAATATTGCTAGTCCTAGTTCAAATAGTGTCTTTGTAGAATTTCGTCAGTTTTCACCCATTGATGTCCTTCTGATGTTTAATGACTGTGATAACCTTAGTTGGTCACTTATTCTGTACATCTGACGTAAAATTTAAATTTTCTAGGTTTAAAAATTACATTGTCTATCTTTTCGATAAACATGTTCCC
Source organism: Volucella inanis (assembly GCA_907269105.1). Lineage (NCBI taxonomy): Eukaryota > Metazoa > Arthropoda > Insecta > Diptera > Syrphidae > Volucella > Volucella inanis. The sequence goes on from OU026158.1 coordinate 10,798,995, forward strand.
GTTGTAAGAAAGAAAATAAATACAAAAACCTAGCACTCCTTGGTTCACTCAACAGATTCAAAACCTGACAAACGAAATTTGCTGTACTTAAGATGACGCAGATACCAATTTCCACATATACATAACGAATTCAAGAAGTAGGAAACATTATTACCTGTCTGATTCGTTAAAACAAAAATAAGAACTATCAAACTAAGTTCAGCTCCAATAAATCAAGTTCAGCGTTTTGGAAATCTATTCGGAAATCTATTTGGAAATCTATTATCAGGATTGAATTTGACTGTAGCGACATTGATTTTAATGAACTTAATAAAAAGTTTACCAACAGTGCTTATCAGCTTAATTTTTCGTTTTTTGACAGTTTCCAAACAGAACAAGGACATTGAGTTCTTTTTATTAAATCGAATGCTGTAGGTCTGGATGATATTCATCCGAAATTCATTAAAATCTTGTTGCCATTCTCTTCAAACACATCAAGATTCTGATTAATACAATTATAATGACCGGAATTATTCCTAATGAATGGAGGCAAACAAAAATTATACTTATTCCAAAATCACGCTTGCAAATGAATTCTATGTCTTTACTATTCTTCCTTCCTTTCCTCTGTAAGGTGTTTCAGAAAAGAATCATGACACTCCTTTATACAAATTAAAAAATCATTATACCTCAGTAATCGTATGCAATCTGTCTTTCATTGTGACGAAATACCTTTTAGTCTGCCCAATAAAGCGGTACTTGCCTGTTACAGTCAAAATAAAACTTATTAAGTCTTTTGTTTTTCCCATGATCTTGTATGGCTGCGAAATCTTTGCAAATTTAGATTCCTCATCCTTGAAAAAGTAAATATTGCTTTAAACATCTGTGCCAGATATATACCATATTTAATATGAAAAGGTTTAATCATATATCCGCATTTACTAGGCAAATAGCTGGGTGTTCATTGGATATACTCTTAAAATATCGAACGTATATTACAGTGCATAAGTTTATTTACTCAGAAACACCAAGTTACTTGTTCACAAAAATTAAGTGTATCTACTCTCAAAGAACCCATCTATTTAAACATAGTAAGGTGATCCGTAGTCCTACTAAAGTTTGATTCCTTAACTAATAATTCTATTTCTTTTTCAAATACTCTCTCTATCCTTTTTATCCAATCTTCTTCTTTTTTCTTTTTTCTACTTATTAATTTAGTTGTAGATAATATTTGTATACTAAGTTTGTAATAAGAATCAACTGCGCTACGCTAAAAATTGTTTAAAATTAAATATGCGCAGAGATGCTTTAAATAAATATCAAAAATAAAATTAATTAATAAATTAGGCGTTCATAATAAAAAAAGAAAAAATGATGCTGATTAACGTGTTTTTGTGAAAAAAATGATACCAAAGCCGAAAAAAACTTAAAATTAAAAAAAAAAAATAATAATTTAATAAAAATTGGGGGAAAACCGTTATCCGCATAGAAAAACAGCGTTAAAACTGCTAACTGCTCTCGTGTAGATAAAAAAAACGTCAAGAATCGATTGCAGTTTGGCAATGTTAAAGCCAGTTAAAAAAAAAAAACGAAACCAATAATCATGAAAACCGTTTACATTTCTTAAAATTTAAATAAATGTCATTTGTAGGTGCATGTTAACTTGGTATCAATTTTTAATTAATGTTAAAATGTAGTAGTCAGCACATACTATTTTCTTATATTTATTCTTAATTCTGTCTAGATTTGATTAAATTGTCATTATGTATTGTCATACAAAATACATTGTCATTATGTATTTCCTTGTTATCTATCATAACACAACTATTAAGACCATTTTGTGATACAATATTATTTCATATGGACCTTTAAATGGTTTATCAAATTTTATTTTCTAACTATCTTAAATATACTTCATCACCAACTTTAAAATTTGATTTATGTACATTATTTTGTGTATACTAATAAAAATGTATACTTTTATTCTTATCTTTTAACAAATTGTCTTTAGTTTGCTTATGTGAATACCTTAATTTACATTTTAGTTCATTTAAATAGCTATCTACATACACTTGCGGTCATAAAAACCGCGCCATATCAAAATTATTGAAAAATTGTTAATAACTGCGATTAAATTTTTTGTAATGAAGTGAAATTTTCGTTGAATACTCCGCAGTAGTTTATAAGTATTTCTATCTAATTTCCATCTGTTTATTGAATGTTTGAAAAAAGATATTAACAAAGAAAAAAAAAACAGTTAATTTTCTTATTTTTTTAAAATATTTTAATACAGTCATTGGTTAATAAAATCAAACAATACATTTTTTATGTATGTGTATATAAGATAAATTATCAATACCGAGTTGCTCCTCCCTTGGCGGTTATAACCGGTTTTATTCTAGAAGGCATCGAGTTTACTAGAAGTTCAGTAATATCCCTTGAAATTTCAGTATTCCATACATGTTTAGTTTTTTTTACTCTCTTGTTTATGTTCAGCCACCTTGCGTTTCATTATATGCCACAAGTGTTCGATTGGGTTTAACTCGGGCGAATTACCTGGCCAGTCTAGTCTGGTAATTCCGAGGTCATCAAACGTTGTCTTGAGCTGAAAATTATTGAAAGACTCTAGTTACTTGTCTACTTATTGTTTATAAAGTAGACATCTAGAAGTTGATTTATAACACTTTACTAACGGATTGGGCGCGTTGGCAAGGTGCAGAATCATCTTGAAAATTGCACTTGTCAGTATACGAATGATGCTGTTCAATTGCTGTTACCAAAAACTCCTTTACTACTTCTCCATACTTTTGAGCGTTCATAGTTCCATAAACAAAGTGCAAAGGGCCAAAAACGTAAAAAGAAAAACATCTCCAAACCATCTGGCTTTGAGAAAACTGCACTGTTTTGGCTATGCACTCGTTCTTGAACCTTTCACCTGCTGACCGTCGTACGTATGGCAAATTGTCGGCAAACAACAAATTAAATTTACTTTCATCGGACCATATCACACATCGCCAATCATCCTGCGTCCAATCTTCGTACTTTTTTGCCCACGTCAAACGAGCTTTTTTCATTTTTGTGGTTAGGAGAGGTTTTTTCGCTGGTCGTCTTCCATATAAACCTATCTCCCGTAGCCGTCGGCGTATGGTTTCGGCGCTTAGATCAACTTGATGAAATTCACTCAGCTCTGCTCTTATACGTACAGCTTTTTTAAAGCGATCGTTCATGCTAATTCATTGTAATACATTGTCCGTCTTCTGGGTTGTTTTACGTTTACGTCCCGAGCCTTTTTTCCTTTCCAGTGGATCCAAATTTTCTTTTTTCTTCATCAGTCGTACGATAGTTGAATGACAACATCCTATTTTATCCGCAATTTCACGATAGCCAGGCCCTTCTTCGACTAAAGTCAATATTTGAACTTTTTCGTCCCGAGTCAGTTGATGATATTTACAAGATATTTCACTTTTTTTTACACAACTCATTTCAAACTGATTTTTTTTTTTTTTTTTTTTTTTTGCACTGAATAAGAGGCCGAACTCCGCTATGGGGAATACCCTTCATACCCTTCATTAGTATGGGAAAAACCCTTACGATCTGATGTAATTAGGCATTTTTTGAGAACTCATTAGGTGGTGCGGTTTTTATGAGCGCAAGTGTAGGTCATAAATTGTTTCGTTATTAGTTAAAATTTAACATGGTAATGTGCTAAAAACTAGTTCAAATTGTGAGTATAAAGTGCTACTATGTGGCACTGAATTGTAGCAATATGTATAATATGGTAACCATTCACCCCAGCTATTTTTATCTCCTATCGTCATTTAGTAGTCATTTAAAACTCTATGGTTTCTTTCTAAAGATCATAACGTCTCATGATGATATGGTGTCGATAGTAGTTTTTCTATACCCAATTCTTTGCAAATGTTTTTTAATAGTTCGTTCGTAAATTCTATTCCTTTGTCTGTCTTTAGTTTTCTAAAACGTCCATACTTTAGTATGCATTTCTCTACTACCGTTTTCGCAATACTGACGGCATCTTTAGTTTCTACAGGGAATGTCTCCACAAATTTTGTTAGTTCATATTGTACTCTTAGTATATATCTAAATCCTTTTGAAGATCTTAAAGAGCCTACAGTGTTTATTGAAATGGTTTCAAAAGAGGTGCTTAGCGTGTCTGTTATGACGAAATTTTCTTTGGTATATCTCGTTATTTTGACTCTATTGCATGTTTCACAGTTGTTAATAAATGTTTTTACCATTCGAACCACTATGTCCGCCTTTTTTCGAGTTATGATGTTTTTCAATTAATTTGTGTTTTTCTTCTTCATTCATGACCTTCCTTGGATTTTCATATATTAATATATTTAAACATTCGATAATGTCGCTGTTCTCTTGCAGCCCGTTAAATATCTCTTTAAATTCGTGAACGTTCATATTCCTAAATATCAAACTATGTCTTGCTAGCGCTAGTCTGTTAACACCTGCATTGCTCATTATGAATATTAGCTTCTTCAAATTAAATCCAATTCTCTATCAATTTTACCTCTGGTAGAGAGTTATCACTAAATACTACAATTACAATACAGTGTTTGTTGCTATAATTATGTTATTTCTTTTGGTACCTTTTTTACTTCTTTCTATTTCTTTGAACTCAATTTTCTTTATCCGCCTTATGTCAGACATTGATGTACAGTCCCATATGTGAAGGTGATCAATCCCCACATTTGAGTCTAATCACTTCATATTTCTCTGGATCCGTGCAGACTCCATCCGCTGTTATTAAGAGTCCAAGATATACGATTTCTGGTTTCAGAAAGTTACATTTTCCTGGATTCAGCTTTAGATTGTATTCGCGGAGTCCTTTCAGTACTTTGATTAGGTTATCGTTGTGTTCTCTAACGTTTGAACCAAATATAATGATTTCGTCTACGTATAGGAATGCAGCTGCTTGCAATCCGCTTAGATCTATTGATGCCATCCTCTGGAAGCTATTTGTTGATATTTTTAGACCAAACGGTAGTTTTATGTATTGATAGTGTCCCTCATTTGTAGAAAATGCTGTTACTGGTCGTCAGTGTTTATGTAGTGGTATTTGGTGAAATGAACTCGTCATGTCCAACGTTGAAAAATATTTTGCATTGCAGTTTGTCTAGTACGTCTTCCAACCTCGTCAGTAGAAATTTGTCTGCTATTACCTTTTTGTTCAGTGATCTGAAGTCTACCACTAGTCTCCATTTTTCTTGACTATTTTTACTTTTGTACGGACCCGTTGATGGTTCTACTATGTCCTCTTGTAGCAGGTCTGAGACTTATTTCTTTATTTTTTTCTAGCATGTGGTAGTCTGTAGTTTTTTATGTACGTCGGGTTGCTGTCCTTCATTGTTATGCGTTGTTCATAGAAGTTGTAGACGGATAATGTTTCTCCCTCAATATACAATAGAATACATCCTGGAATTCATCGCAAATTCTTGATTCTGCATTACCAGTATTCTCCATCTTGATTTCTTTCTCTACCTTTTCAATTAGGACTGATCGGTTCTTGCCATTTTTAGACTTAAGTATTTTGAAATTTTTCATCGGTTGTACTCCAGCTGAGACATTCTCAACAGTCACTGTGCTGTCCTTTGTGTTCATCATCCTTGTGTGTTTTACAGCTTGTGCTGGTAATATGGTGTTAGCCACAATTCCAATTACACTGTTTTCTTTCAGTTGTATATCCACCACTTGTATAACTTCTGCCTTTGGTGGGAGTGTCAGCTTGCCTATACTCTTCATGTTCATGTTCATTGGTAATATTATCTCTTCTTGATTCACATTTACCGCAAAGACATATGTTTCATAATCTATTTTAAAGTTGTATGTTCTCAGGAAGTCTCTTCCTAGTATTCCGTCAGTTGGTATATTCTTTTCATCACAAATAATGTGGTATTGATGTTTTGTCTCCTATCTATAGATCTATAAATCAGATGTACCCAAAGACAAGGTCGTCTTGCTCGTTATGCCATTTATCTGATGTACCCTGTCTTGATTTACTTCTGTTGTTAGGTTATTTTTACAGACAGAAATATCCGCGCCCGTGTCCACCAAAAAGGTAAATATTCCTCTTCGTTTTTTTATTACTAGACTAACAAAATTTGTGAAGTTATTCCCTCTATCTATGTTTAAAATCTTCTTCTGAAACTTGCCCTTCCCCGATTCCGCTGACCGGAGAAACCCATGTTTTCCGACCTGTCGTTGTACTGTTGACCTTCCCGTTGTCGGGTGCTATTACTGTTCGGTTAGTTGCTCCTATTTATTAGCATTTTTCTACCCCTGTTGTTGCTGTTTTGTAGTCTGTGCTATTGGTTGTAGCCATTGTAGTTGCCAGGGCCAAAGTGTGGGTTGAGGTTAAAATCCCCATGTTGTCTTTGGTATCCGCTTCTTATGTTTGCTCAGAAGTGCATTACACTATTTTGAATGGATGGCTTCTACTTCTTGAGCAATTTCTATTTTGTCTGCATATGTGCTTATGCTAGCGTTGCCTTGATGAGTCCTGGCTAGTTTATTGTGTATCTTTAGCGGGTTAGTTTTTGGCCTGTAATGATTTGCTAGAGTTGTATTGAGTGTTCCTAGTGTTTCGGGTTTTGTTTCTGATATTTTGTCTGTTAATTTTTAATTTCGTGGTTAGTATGAAGTTTATTTTTTTTTTTTTTTTCTGCTGCGCCATTCAGTTTGTCACTTCGATCAAACCTAAGAAATTAGATAACTTCTTTTGGTCTTCATCGAATTCCTGAACCAGCTTTACAGCTGTTAAGATGTCGAACCTCGCCATTTCTTGTGTTTCTATGTTGAGACACTACTATTCCCAAGAAGTGTTTCCTAGTTTCTATTTACTTTAAAAAATAGTAGGTGGGGTAAAAAGTAGCCAAAATGCGCTGCTACTTAAAAAAAAGGTTATGGTGCCTTGAAGTCCGTTCATATTTTGGCAGACATGCCAAATTTCAGTGCGATACTGTTTTAATTTTTGTTTCGACAGCGGATTGTAGTTGACGTGTTTGGCATCATGTTGAGTATGGACAAAAAAGATTTTCGTTCTCTCATAAAACATTATTTTTTGAGAGGCAAAACGGCGAAGGAAACAAAGGAAAAGTTGGATAAATATTATTGGGCTAATGCTCTATCAGATTACACCGTCAAATACTGGTTTCGAGAGTTTCGTGGTGGGCGCAACTCCACTACCTATTAAGTCCGCTGCGGCAGGCCCTCCGATGCGGTTACAGAGGACAATGTCAATAAAATACATGAAATGGTGTTGGCTGACCGGAAAGTGAAGGTGCGCGAGCTAGCAGACACCACAAAGATTAGTACTGAGCGCACACGCCATATTTTGGACAATATTCTGCATATGAAAAAGTTATCCTGCCGCTGGGTGCCGCGCATACTCACTCCTGACCAAAAACACGAACGCGAGAGCACTTCGAAAGAGTGTTTGGACTTGCTGATGCGGAATCGGAAGGACTTTTGGCGTCGATTGGTAACTGTTGATGAAACTTGGATCCACTATTACACACCAGAGAACAGAATGAGTGCCCGGCAATACTCTGAAGCCGGCACAAGTACTCCGAAGCGGCTGAGGGAGATTCGATGTGTCGGAAAGATTATGGCGTCGGTTTTCTGGGATTGTCATGGCATACTCTTCGTAGACTACCTCGAAAAAGGAAAAAACATCAACAGCTAGTATTACTGTGCATACGATTGAATGCCGAAATCACTGCAAAACGGCCCACATGAAGCGAAAAAAAAAATTTGTTTTTTGCAAGGCAATGTACCGGCAAGATCATCGCAACCACGGCTAAAATCAATGACTTACGGCTCCAATTGCTGTCGCTTCCACCGTATTCGCCCGATTTGGCTCCCTCGGACTATTATCTCTTCCCAAACCTTAAAAGATATCTCATCAATAAAAAATTCAGCTCACGTGAGGAAATCATCGACGCCACGGAGGAGTATTTTGCAGAAAATTACTTTTCGGACGGTATCAAGAAGTTGGAAAATCGCTGGAATAAGTGTATCAAACTAAAAGGGGACTATATTGAATAAAATAAAAAAAAAACATTTAAAAAAAATTGTTTTTCATTCCCAAGGAGGTTACTTTTCACCCCACCTAGTATTATAATCGCTAACAATATAATGATAATATAACTCTGAACGTTGGTTCCTACCAGGTTGGTACTGTTTAAATTGTTGTTCATTATTTCCTCTTTAGTTTGGCGTTGTCCCATGGTGACTTTCGGTTCTGCTGTTTACTTCTAGTCTTCTCGTATTTTTTTTCAGCTGATAGATTAGTTCCCTTTTTTGTTTCTTGTCAACAGTGACAGTGACAGTAAACAGTCGTACTTGTTTACCACCTCTGTTTCTTCGTTTTGTTTCTTTCTGTGGTTCTATCGCAGCTTGTTGCTGTTGCTTCCGGAGTTCGTGTCTTCTGCGATATTGCTCTATGGTCAGAGCCTTTGGTCCCGCTGATTTTGGTGTTGGGATGTACTTGGGTACGGAGCTTTCTCTCCCACACCTCCTTTTGGTATGTATTGCTCATTTATTTCTGCAAAGAGCCGGTCCAATTCTGTCTTGTTGTACGTCATTTGGTTTCCTTCGTATTTATTATTATTATTTTTTTTTGCTTGCTTCTTCTATCTTTACGAAGATGGCAGGATCGCCATGTAAAACTCTGGAGAGATGTTTCAAGACTTTAAGGAGCCTATCGCCCGATGCCGTACAAAGCGCGGCCCGCTCTATAGTGTTGTTTACAGCACAGCTCGCTACTAGTAAGCCATATCACTATCGTAATAACAATGAGTCGAGATTGGTTTCTAAACTGTTTTTACGAATTACGAATTACGAATTCCTTCTCTATTTATACAAAACATCTTACTATGGAACTATTTATATTCTAAGAATAGAATATCTGAATACTCACAGCCCATATCGCATGTTACAATAAGTTACAATACAGAAACCCGATCCCTTTGTTCCACATAGTGCCTGGTGAGGTCGATGGACAAAGTGTAAACAATAACAGACACATGAACCCGAATGAACCTTCACGTAGCATGAATCGCTGTCGATACCGATCGAACGCCATTTGACAATATCTGGTATTTGGAGCGATACAATGTCACGTAATGGTTTTTCGTGTTTTGTGTGCTTGCATTGAATCACACTACAGGTATATATCGAGTACACGGGGCAGTAGAGAAGTTAGAAATTAATAGTGTTCACATTGTTTTCTTTTTGTCAAATATTCATAGAAACCTAAACCTGCTATAAGTTCTATTACCGATGTAAAAAGAAACGTGAATATTTTGTTTCATTCGAAAAGACTGCCTTTTACCCAGGCATTAGGCTATAACGTCACGCACGGTTTCAATGGAAATTATTGACGTTGCTACGGATAATGCTGTTTTGAGGCCATTAAACTTCTGTGGGCTCACTTATTCTGACCACAAATAATAATCCAATGGATCTTAATTTGTACATGGATGTACGATACTTGGATGCGCAATCCTTTGTTGCTACCAAGTTTTCGTAGAAATGAAGGAATGTAACACCGTAGTGAAAATAGCCTAACCAAGCCATTATTGAAACTAAATGATGTCCACATAAAACCTTTGAAAACTTTTTGACAGTAAATATTTTCTTAAATGATTATCCTGAAGCAACCTAGGAATTCGTATCTAATTCCCTGGACATGACTTTTGCTCTGGAAGGGGATTTCTACGAATTCGTTCACACACTGATCCGTTTGCTAGTGCGATGCGCCAACGACCACTTCTTGGCCAGTCCCTTACTTCAGACAATTCTCCGAAGCGACATATACCCCGATAACCTAATATACACTCCAGGTGTTTTTAACAACTCCATGTGCAGAATCGCGAACCAAAAATATATACGACAGTATGGGTAGCATTTTCTGCTGTCCCTTAACGGGGACTGCTTCCCATACCTCGAAAAACCGAAAGGTATAGTAAGGTATAGCATGGGGAGATTAATGGTTAAACGACCAAGGGAAAGGATAAGGAGGAACACCTCCAAGATGATGGAAGTGCCGCAAAAAAAAAAACCTGCGCCACAATAAGCCATGCTCATACGAGAGCCCTGGATCAATAAGGACAAGATCCAGGGTCTTAAGCTGAAAAATTACTCGTTGTTCTATAATTCAAAAGGTAAGATTAGGGCTTACATCCTTATCAAAACAAAATAGAATCATTTCTATTGAATAATTACAGCTCAGGAGATCTGAGAGGGACATCCTGCGAAAGGGAGTGTGGAAAACCAATTTGTCTGACCTCGGCCTACCCCTATGAGGTGGTTATTTCGGTGAAGCTAAAAGACTTGACAATGCAGAAAAATTGGATACTGGTACTGGGCTGTGACGCACAATGGGGAAGAGGTGATATCAACCAAAGAGGTGGGTACTTGTATGATTTTATTATAGCTTGCAACCTCAATATTTGTAATAGAGGGAATTCCTCCACTTTTGCGCTGAAAAATAAGCAGGAGGTGCTAGATATCACCCTTGCTACAAATACAGAAGGGTTAGAAATAAGGGAATGGAGAGTAGCGTCGCGACGAAGCGTCCATGTCAGATCACCGATAGATACGCTTCAAGTTGAACTTTCGGAACAGGGTATGTAGTTTTTAAAGAAATCCTACGAAGACTGATTGGGTCAAGTATACAGAAGTGGTAAATATACAAATGGATACCCATACAGGAGTTTATTTAACTGGCCTTCGTAATCTGCTTCCATCAGGACAACGTACCCCGCATGACCGCACTTTGCCATCTCTTCCCAAGTAAGTACGCTCAACGATGACCATCTTGAAATGTATATGAGGTTTTCCTTGATCGTATAGTAGAATTATGTCGTCTTCTTTAATAGTCGCTGATGATTTGTAGTTGTCATGATGAAATGGCCGTAAAAGTTGAAAATATTCAGCTCTCAATCTTTTCCAAATTCGTGCGATATATTTCAATCTAAAGCTGCTCTTCGAAACGTTTTCGCATTATCAGAAAATACTGTTGACGGCACGCCTCATCTTGCTATAAAACGTCTTATAGCCATTAGACAACCGTCCGTTGACATATTATTTGTGAGCTCCAAATGAATTGCTCGGACAGCAGCACAGGTAAATATGAGAATATACGCCTTGTGTAAATTGGAGTCTCCAGGATGCGGGTAAAATAATGGACCCGCAAAATCGATTCTAACGTTTTCAAAGGTTGATGTAAGTGTTATTCTTTGAATTGGTAAAGGAGCAAAGGGCTGAGAGGCTGGCTGACCAAAAAGCTTCTTGCAGACAATGCAATTCCTTAGCCTCTTTTTCACCAGTTGACGTCCTTTAACAATCCAAAACTGTTCCCTTAATTTTGTAAAGACACGACTTACACCTCCATGACAGGTCAATAATTGTCAATCATCAACAATGATTCGCTAATATGATGATAGGCCGGTAATATAATTGGGTGTTTAAAATCGAATGTTTCGCTTTGTTCCTCTGCTTTGATTTGCTCGAGGAAACTATGAAGAGAGTCCAATGGTTCTGCCAACTCGTCACTGGTGGTGTCCATCCATCGTAATCCCAAGCCTTTTTGAATTTTGGGAAAGTCTTTTGAACCCGTCGCTTTAACTACTGCAGCACTGTTGGAATGTCATTTCCTCAAATTTATGGAAGCCGTTTCCAAAATTTCAGCAGCCTGCTGGTAAAGTTGAATACATTCATCTTCGGTATTCACGCTAACGACGAGGTCATCCACATAAAAGCTCTTACTTAAGATTAAACAAGTCTCGGAAATATTTGCTATTCCTGCATCAAGTGAAACCATAATGTAGCTGATAGTATAAATAGACTGCACTTGACTCCGAAAGTAACCCTAGTCATACGAAAATCTTTATAGCACGGTTGTTCGCCGGTCGTTCAAAACTATTTGCAGGAACGCCTTTCCGATATTTGCCACGACACCAATACGGCCAATGCGGAAATTCAGCAAAATGTTAAAGATTTAGTGATGGCATTTCATCAGCCCAGCTGGAGGCATCGAAAACTATTCGCAGCTTTGTGGTTGTACCTTCTTCTCTATTGACGGGTCGATGTGGAAAGTAAATAACTCGACCTGTTGTGGCATCTGACTTGGAGTTGACTGGTTCTGCTACGCCTTGGTTCAACATTTGACGTACTGCCGTGTCACACTCTTTTAGCTTTTCTAGATCCCTAAATAAGCGTTTCGTTAAAAAGTTTAGACGACTTACCGCTAGGCTCCGAAGCTTCGGATCGTTCCACGTCATTGTGCTTCATACCGCAAACCAATCCTTTTCAAGCACGTTCTTGTCAACTCCTCAATTTGATGTTCTCTTTCTGCTTTCTCGCCTCGGATACCAACTGCTTCCAAGAACCACACCTTTGATAGCTCTTGCTCACTATAGTTCGCTGAACTAACGACGTAAGCGACCACAGATGAAATGTTTTTTCCGTCTTGATAAATGTTATCGTAAACCTAGAATCGTCCATCCAAAAGTTGTTTCAACTGCTCGAAGACGATTGAACAATTTGCGCTGCTTGCCACTAACCGCTTGCCAATAAAAATCGGATCCAATGAGCATACTTAAGCCTTCCACGACTTTCATGGTTTTATGCACACAATCAGCCAGTAGAAACCTTTTAAAAATGTGACAGGAATCATTGGGCCTTAAAAACATCAACACAAATGTCCGGCACAACAATCGCTTCGACGAAGATTCTTTTATTCGTGTATTAACTTTTCAACAACACCTTTATCTTCCTAAATTCTTTTGCGGGTAACTGTTTCTTCTCCCCAAACGGTATCCCGGGCAAATTTGCCTTTTCCGCACATGGTGATAAATGCAGTCTGTCCACCATGTATGTGTGTTGGCTTCCACCATCGGCAACCACCCGGATAAGCACATTACTTTCTTTATCTGCAGCTACACATCTCGCCGTTTTCAAAAAAAACGTTTGACGCATTACAAATATGCGCACATAGATTGCATCCTGATTTTTCTTCAGCGCTATCTTTTTTGTAGGGCGGATCGCACATAGAAGATATGTGTTCGCCTCTGCATTTGCTGCATTTCAAAATTTGTCCACTCGTGCATTTCCTTGATGTATGACTTGCTTTCGCGCACCGGAAACATCTGCTGGAATTTATTCTTATGTCCTTTATTTGTTTCAGTGTAATTTCGTTTTCGCAGTCCTTTGTTGAGTGGTCTGAGGCATTACAAAGTACAAATCCTTCTTTGTTTAACCCTATCAGGCTAGCAGCGGTTATTGGTTTTGTAGTTGCATTCGGCTTGATGTTTGTTTGGACAGGAACTATCTTGCTATTCTCCAGTGCTTCTACCTATTTTTTAAGGATCGCTAGCACCATAGAGTGATGATTGAGTTTTTTCGTCTTCATCACCGTCGGCCACACCCTCGTCCTCTTTTGTTTTTTCGGGATTTATTGTTTTATGATAGTCGACCCGTAGTTCGGTTGGTAGACAATGCCGATATATTGATTTAAGCATTACATGGTACTGAGTTGTAGGTACCTGTAATGCTGTGATATCGGTGTTGTACAGGCTTCTCAAACAAATGACATCTGTTTTTGCTGCTACAGAGCGTAAATTTGTTAGCGTTTGAATGTAGCTGTCTATGAGTTTTTCGTTTTTGCCGTATTGTTCCAAAAGGAGGGACACAGCTGCATCATAGCAATTTACTGAAGCGGTAAACCCCATTATCGTTCGTTTTGCAGCTCTGTATAGCGAATGTTCTAAGTACTGGAACTTGTCCGTGTTGGACGGGCTATCATTTCTATGTATCGCTACAGTAAATTAATCCCAAAATGGCAACAAATCTGCTAAATCACTTCCAGCAGTTTTACTGCTGTCTTTTGATTGGATAATGACGTCACTTCCGCGATTTCCTCCGCGCAATTAATTTTGTCGCGTAACTTTTTTAACGATTTTGCAGACGTATTGTTGATGTAGCTAAGACTTCATACTCGAAAATTTTTTGGAAGTCCTTTTCGATGTCTTCTTCATTGATTTATGTTTTTTGTTGAACCCTTTCGTTTGCCGACTCAAAACTTTCGGATACTTTACACAACCGTTCGATTAACGTACACAATTCGTCTTCAACTGACTCTAACGCGCTTTTGTCTTTATTTAAATCTTCTGAGTTCAAGTATTTTAAAGCGGCTATCAAAATGTTCGTTAACTGCGACCTAAGCACACTTCGAGTCGTTAATTTTATTTGTTCCTTTTTCATGGATTTCAGCACTAAATGTAAAAAAAGCTTACCGTTAATTATTCCCGATCCCACAAAGTACAGTTCGTTTAACAAAAGATAGATATTTATTCTCAGAAAAACACGTCCGAGACCTTCAAATAGAAAATGAACATTAACTCGAAATGTCCAAGGTGGCATATCCCCGTATGAGAATATGTGCGTTATTGATTATTTTCTACATAAAGGAAGCGAGCGTTCCTAGCTAGAACATTGATCACTCCCTCTCTCTCTTTCCGAAGAGGAAATAGGAAAAATATTAATAGAAAAAAATTACGGTGGGCAATTCAAATCCTCTGGTTCGTTAAAAAAATCTAGTAGATTCTAACATTGAACAGGGCATTACAAATGGGTTTGCAACATGATTGCAAGTAGAAAAATAAATTGTTACATTGGGCAAAGCTCGATTAGAATATCCGTAATCAAGAAAACTCCTAGGGGGAGTCATATCGCCACTCCTGTGTGTGCTGGTTATCATCGACATCCTCAAAAAGTTTAGTATAATTGGTATAAGTGCCACGGCATACGCAGATAACGTAGTATGACTACTGCAGGGAAATAATATATATAAATAAATATTTTAGGCGACATTATTGAGGTTACACTGAAGACGATCACCACTTGGGATCAGCAAAGTATTTGACAAAAATTGAAAAATAAAGCAATGCTCTGCATACTGAAATGTAATAGATACATTAATAAATACTAGTGTATCTATATGCAAATGCTTGCAGCTCTAATATGGCTTAATGTAAAACAAAGAATAGCAATGTGTGTGCTTAAAATTAAAAACAATTTAATGCCAATATTCTTATGTAGAAAACTTTAAATGAGAATCGATATACAGCCATATAATTAAAGATGTAACAACAATTTTAATTTACAATTTTTTAGAAACAGAAAATCATAAAATAATACTATTTTATAAGGGACTTTATATTTATAAAGAACTAGCTACATACATAATAATAGAAACAAACTTAGTAAGATTTAAATATGAGGAAAGTTCTTTTGTTAAAATAAACCCAGTAACGAATTTTTGATTAAATGTATTAATAGCAATAAATAGTCAAATAAACGCTTTAATAAAAAAAAAAAAAAAAAAAAAAATAAATAAAAAAAATTGGTCACCATCATTGTTGAAAGTTTTACTCTTCCAAGCGTTTTGCAAACTTTAAAACAAATGGAAGCCTTATGGTGTAAGTTCAGGGCTGTGTGGTGGATGTGACATAACATTTCAACCATGGTTCAATCACTTTTTACGAGTTGCCAAATATGTGTGTGGTCTAGCGTTGTCATGGTCGAACACGATTCTTTTACGACTTGCCAATTCTTAGATGGCTTTCTCCAGTTTCAATATTTTTTGACAGTAATCATCTGAAGGTATCTTGTGGTTACTTGGAAAAAGATCAAAATATTTCGATGTGGTTTATGCTAGTTCATTACGGTTAGACCATAATCGAGCCATGAGGAGCCATTTTTCATCATCAGTGATGGTTCGTTGCAAAATATAACCAATTTCGTTGCGTTTGTGATACATATCGAAAATATTGATTTTTGTGTTACGTGAATCTCATTTGACGTCATATTACGATCTGATTCAATAATGACTTTGACTTGATCATCATCAACTTCAGTTGGTCTAGTCGAACGTTGGCTCAAATTGGCTCAAATGGTGGTGTACTGGCTTCCAAATCGTAGAATATTCAGTTTTTAATTATCGAGCGGATCCGAAAGACATGATTTTTCTCGGCCAATCAAAATGCCAATAACCAATCAATTGCCTCGAATAAAACAAAAAGTTAAATTGCACTCACGATTTAGTCACCCCATTTATTATGAGATTCCACCCATTCCGAAATAACATCTGAACCCTAATATCTTGCATAAATAGGAAAGAAACAATTTTCCAAAAAACCTAACACATTCTTTGGCATTTTAAGAGTAAAAAAAAAGTAAATAACGATTCTCGTTAAACTATAAAGTAAGTTATATTGTGAGATATTAGTTCAATCAAATTAAATACATACATTAGTGAACAATTAAATAAATTAGGCCTTTAATGACCGTATCTTTGCAGAATAAGTTCATCATTCCCCACCCAGAGCCGATTGATCTTCCCATGGTATTTTGCCCATATGTCTTCTTGACGGTATTAGCAAATCTAGACAGGCAATTTCGTTAAATATTAACAAAAATAAACAACAATTTTGACTTACAAATGGGAAAAACTATACGAAGTACAATAATAAGAATTAAGCGATTTAAGATAAGGTAAGAAGGTTGGTTTCAAATTTAATAACAACGAAGTATTTTCCATTACAGCATATGAAACCGGTCGCATACGATGAAATTAACTCTGGTATCCGTGAAAACAAATAATGGCATAAGTTTAAACGGCTAAGTGTCAAATCAGTCAAACTATAAGACCTTCAACATATATTATGTTGCTAAAAAATAATAAAATACGTCCACACAGCCGATATAAAAAAAATGTACTTGTTTTTATTATCTATTTTTAAAAGTCGCAAAATTGTAATTGTTAAAGCGCGCTTTTCTGTTTCCTTAGGCAACAGAATAGCTTGAATGTTTGGAAGCACACTTCCCCGTACAATGGTTACACCAGCGAATAATTTATTTAATTCTTAAATGAATTGTTATTGATGTGAAATGATTCATGTTTATTTGTTGTCACGAGTACCAGTACCGACGCGTTCGGCATAGTAACCTTTACGAATTAAACGATGAATACGACCGACTGGAGCTAGACTTTGACTTTCCCTAGACATATTCAATTTTTAATTTAATTTTTATTTCACAAGTCGCTTCACTGAACAACAGTTTACAATATATACGATGCCGAGTCTTGTTAATATGTTCAGTCTCCGACCGAAATTATTGTTTGCCCAATGCTTCAATAATGCCTCTAAGACAGTTTCACGGTATACGATCGCATTAATTTTGACGCCACGGTCCAAAAATACGAGCGGAGAGCGACCATCGGCGGTTATGGCGGCCCAAACCATCACCATCGGTGCTGCCTACTTTCTGGTGGCCGTCCGAAGGTGTAAATTTTCGAACGACCTCTCTGGCAAAGTAAACTTGATCATTTTGTTTGTTGACATATTGATCGATAGCAAATGGCGACTCATCAAAAAAAAACCAAATTCGGCAACTCATCACTTTCGTGCAAGCGTAGCAACTCCTTCGCTCTTTCGACTCTAACTTTTTTCTGTTGCGGTGTAAGATTGTGTGCTTTTTGGAACTTCAATGGCTTGAGCCCTAGCTCATTTTTCAGTATGTGTTGCATCCGTTTCAACGATATGTTGAACTCACGAGCCAATTTATTTTCCATGTCGACGCGGATTTCGCTCAATTCGAGCCTTCACTTTCCGAACCATTTCTGCCGATGTTGTTGTTTTTTTATGACCACAATGGCGTTTCACAACGCTGCCAGAGGTATGGTTCGAGAAACACAAAAGATTTATTCACCTTGAGGTGCTGGAGAGCTCTAACGATAGCTACTTGTGGTTTTCCAGCCAAATATAAAGCAATTACACTATCAAGTTTGAATTCTATCGCGGATAAAAGTTTTTAAACACAACTGAGACGCAAATCGTTTAAAAGGCTTGTAAATAATAAAATATCTGTCATGTGTCAAAATTTGAGCTCACTGTCATGAACGGTTTGGAAATTATAGCAGTCTAAAGTTGGTTGCAGTTTGAGTAGTAAAACCTGCGAGGAAATCAAGCCTATCTTCGATTCACTTTTCCGCATAACCGTTTAGAATTGGTTCGAACCTAAATCTACCATATCCCCTCGCCATAATCAAGATTAGATTATTTAACAAACAGAACGTTCTAGATTCTTGTACATTGCGGTATTTGTAACCCAGTCATTACTCTGTCACAATCAGCAATCATTATCGTAGCCAACAGCATATATACTAAAAAAATTCAATATATTGGGGTTTATTTTACCTTTTCTCTTTTGTCCATAGAACCATAAGTTTCAACTTGCAATTCCTCCATAACTGCGGCTGCTCCCGCTATATCACCGTCTGCTTCCTTAATATCAGCAAGAATTTTTGTTAATCTAGCTCTCTCGATTTCAACATAGATTTTTCCCTCAGTTACAGTACGTAGAGTATTTATAAGTTTCAGCTTGATAGTCTTGGTAGGTGTCTTTTCGACGTAAGTGTAACATTCTTGTATCATTTTGCTCACTGCTTGTTTTAACTGTGACCTCCTACGAGCCAAAAGTGTAATAAATTCATTTAAAGCATTCCAATTTCCGGCATTGAAACAAATTTGACAAATAGCTACAAGAACCCTAGCACACGAAACCATATCTGCTCCCTGAAATAAATAGATTTTCGACAAGAAAATTTTAAAAAGATTTATATAATATACCAATCGTGTTTGCTTTTCCAACTGCAGAAGCGTTTCGATAGCTTCATGGAATTCCTCTGAATTAGACTTTGCCGATTCTATTAGTTTTGGAATTTTCTCATCACAAACTGGGGCATAGTCGATTTCCATTTTGGTAATTCGACCTCCATCGAACATATAATTATCCATTGTTTTTTTATTTAATTTTATTCTGAAAGACAATAAATATTTTATTACGAAAAATTTTAAAACAAATTATATTTTAAACGTTGTTATAGATTAACCCTCTGCTGCATACAACGCCATATGTGGCTTTTAGTTTTTCAGTTAAGATTTTCGACAGAAATAAAAAAAAATCAAAAAACCAAAGGTTACTAGATTGCATTTGCTGTTAATTGTGGCTAAGGAAAAAGCTTTGTTTTGTTTCCTTGTATTTTTTTTTTAGCTGCGAATACCTCATTTTAATTTATCAGTTGTGTTGTCGGAAAATTCAATAAATAAAACAGTTTTTTTTCAGAAGTTACAAGTAGAGTGGTTGCAAACATATTTTTTTTTTTTACTAAATATTGGGTCATATAAAAAGTCTTCGCGGTTTTTTGGTACATTTTTGAAAAAAAATTTTCTTTATTCAAAATCAAGTACATAATGCCATTATTATCTATGACCTTTTGCCATTTTCGGGGTAGCTTCATAATTCCATCGGTGTAAAACGTCTGTGGTTTATCAGCGAAAAAATTTGGCCATGTGATTTTCAGCGGCTCTTCGGTCGGCCAATTTTTTACCATAAAAAGAGTTTTGCAAAGACCGTAACAAATGGTAATCAGAAGATGCAAGGTCCGGGCTATACGGTGGATGCATCAAAACTTCCCAACCAAGCTCCGTCAATTTGTTGCGGGTCATCAAAAATGTGTGTGGCCTAGCATTGTCATGATGGAAGAAAAATCCCTTTCTGTTAGCCAATTCTGGTCGCTCTTTCTTGATAGCTTCATTCAAACGGTCGAGTTGTGCACGGTAGAGGATCGAATTGACCGTTTCGCCACGTTCTAGCAGCTCATAATAGACAATTCCCTTCCAATCCCTCCAAACACGCAACATAACCTTGTTTGCAGTTAATCCAGGCTTTGAAGTCGTTTCTGGTCGATCACCGGCCTTTGACCATGATCGCTTGCGTTGGATATTCTCGTATTTAATCCATATTTCATCGCTTGTAATGAATCGCTATAAAAATGGTTCCATTTTGTTACGTTTCAGAAGCGTTTCACTGATGGTTATTCGGTCAATTAAATTTCTTCGCGTTCATTCATGTGGCACCCAAACATCGGAATTCTTTGAGTAGCCTGCTCGTTGTACGGTTGATGTTAAGTGCCTCCGCTACCAGACAGCTTCCGTGCCGGCCCATCAGTTGCAAAATTTCATCGACTTTTTCAGTGACAGGCCAACCAGTGCGAGGTGCATCTTTTACATCGCAATTTCTGGAACGGAATCGAACAAGATGCTCCTGACGTTGGTGTAAGTGGAATAGTTGCTGTTTTAACTGCTACTGTACCAAAACATAAAAATCACAACATGTTTTTTGATGACTGGTTCAATAACCCTAAGCTCCAGGTACATCTTACCAAACGGGTCTGTTTCCGTTAGGAACGGTAAGACTGAACAGAATGCCAAATGTTGTTTCCACAGAAAAGGAAAGGCGAAAGAAAGGTCGCGGGAATATGATCGAGAGAGTGGCAGAGATCGATGGTGAAAAAGTGTCGTTTGTATCCTGGTACGACATCAAAGTTGAAAGTATGCTACCAACTTTTGTAGGATGTAATCCAAAAAAAAAAAAAAACACGATACTGCAAAAAGGAAAAACAGTATATCGAAATTGACTATCCAAAATTTATAGATGTATATATTAGATACATGGGAAGTGTAGATCTTCTGGATTCGATGCTTGGGCCTTACCGGATAGGAATCCTATCAAAGAAATGGCCCAAAAAAATTTTCATCTGTGAAGTAGGTACCAATAATTATTTAGTTATTACTTTTAGCATTACTTTTAGATAGCTAATTGATTTCTAGTTAAATCATGTATAAAGATGAATGCTTTCATTTTCGACATATTGGTCTTCAAACACAAATTTTTAATTTTTTTTTATGAATTTGTAAAAAAATCGTAGTTATCTTCGAAAAGAGTGTTTAATATATGTATATATATTTTTTTTAATCTATTATTTTGGTACGCCATAATGTTACCCACAAATTCACCATAAAAAGCTTTTACCTATACCTTATAGTTTTTCTGGTATAAAGTTAAATAAATTAATATACAATATGACTATTTTTTATTTTATTATTTTAAAAGCGAAGATGCGCTTACCGTTATAATAAATTATTGTAAATAAATAAATATTTAATTGCTGACCGTAATTGATATATGGTAATCTTAAATCTACAACTGTGGCAGAACCATCACCATTTATCCGCCTTACACGAGAATTTCTTAAATTCCAGGGAAGATGAAAAAGGAAGGGAGTAAAACTGCGGTAAGAATTATTATTATATATTACTATTTTAATATTAAATATTGTAACTTGAAATGCCTTTATAGAGATAAACATACATTCGCCATGTTTGAAGTTAAATTCACATCCCTTCAAGTCGCCAGCTGCGGAAAGTCTTTATTTCGCGTTTACATACTACAAAATAACCACTATTGCTACTGAGGAAGAGTTTTTCACTTCTTCACGCAATTACTGATGTCGTAACAGAAGATTTTATTCCGTCATAAGATTTATCCTGAAATAAGCCAACTAAAGATTGACGAATGCAATCTATGCTATGCAATGCAATCTATATGATACTGCTGCCACCGCCGTCCCAAAGGAGTTCACGTTTTCAAAAAGTTGCTGACAAAGGGAATTCCACTGAGCATTAGCTACCACTTCCATAATGACTGTCTCATCAATGCTGCCTTTGAGGCTGCAGCACAAACCAAGAGCACTCTGCTAGCGCCCAATTAAAATACCCAAACAATATTGAGGGGAACGACTTACATTCCGTTCACTCAAAATAGCGGTACAAAGTCAAGTACCACCAGTACTCAGTCGCACCTTCTACAACAATACACCAGATAACGTCATCATTTCAGTCACATTTTACGTTGACTGCCGCCAGCTGTTTTTTCCGGTTTACCAATTAACCTTCAGACAATATCATACATGTTTCAACAAAGACAAAGTCCCCACAGTAACATATATACGCAGACAGCAACGAGTATGCCAC